>WMED01014954.1:0-13827 GCA_019650415.1 Pipa parva | reverse complement strand
ATATATATATATATATATATATATACAGTATATATACTTAAAAGCCAAAGAAAGTTGCAGAGTGTAAATGCATCTGTGCATCAGTTACTAAAAAATGCAATAACATTTCAAATGAGAGTAGAGTTATTATGAATTCATTGTTTACTGCCTTCATATCTAGTGCCGCAGTAATTTATTTCTTTGTTTAAAGAGGAACAAATAAATGAAAAACATGTAGCGTAATGATTTTTCATTATGGTTTTTATCTTGCTTCATATTTGCAATTTATACTGCTAAGCAACGGTGTTTCTTTTCTACTATATATAAGCTAGTCCAACTCTAAGATTTTTATGTTTTAAATATATCTTCAGATCTTACTAACCCACTGTAGAGACTAAAATTATTCTGTTGCCTGTGGCCTTGCTCAGCATGCAAAAATGAGTTTTCAATAGTAATACATTTGCAATAGCTAGCTATAAATGTGATCTGAGGTGAAAACTAATATTGTTCAGGCATACGTAATTAATTGTGCATCCATTAAATGTTTGTTAGAGAAGGGAAATGAATTTATTTTCTGTTATGTATATCTTTCATGATTACTGTACAACAATGAGATCATAAGATATTTTATAAACTCTATGGAGTAAATGATTTATAAAGGATCAATAAAAGTGTTTCCCCAATAAAATCATTATTGAGAAATATCAATCAGTTGACAGAGGCAAACTTTGCAATGGTTTCCAAGTAGGTTCACCTTCCAGTACACATTGATTTCAATATCCTTTTTCTTTTGGGACCCTGGACTTTCTGCTGGAGAGACACTAAGGTACCAGAGCAACCCAACAGGAGTGAGCAAAATCAAACCAAGGTACATAGTCAAGAGAGCCAGATCAGAAAAACTAGGAATGCAGATAATCATAGTGAGATGTAGCCAAAGTCAGGGTTTCCAGAGAAACAATGAAGTCCAAAAATGAGCCAAAGTCAGTAACACCGGTAATCAACAAACAAGAGCTTTGGCAGCATTTCAGAAACAGGAAGGCCAGCTTGGGCAAAGACTAGAGGAAATTAAATTATATATATTATATATAATATTATAATATAATAATAATATTATTATAATATAATAATAATATTATTATAATATATTATAATAATATATTATATTTATAGGCCTGGCTAATGAAAAACAGGAAGCACCTGTGCAGCCAAGATCAGCACCAAATTACTGAACACAGGCTCACAGAACAAAAGCTGATTATGAGTTTCTGGAAATGAACTCTTTAATTAACACACATGGACCATTATACTCACTTTAAGGCCTACAAATTCATAAAATTTGTCATTTTGGGAATCAAAATAGGAAAATTTCTTCTTCATAGGCAAGTATAGTGACTGCGATAATAACCATTACACATGTCTTTCAAAAACTCCTCCCATGCTCCGCCCCTTTAGTTACATGTCCTAACATTCTTCCTTGACTTCTCAGAACAACAACTGTCACTGCAAAGTTAACATGTCAGGGCATGCCATATTTTATATAATTTATATAATAAATTTCTGTTTACTTTTTCCAACTTGTTGCATTCATTTTTGTAAAGTTAGTACAAATGGTCCTTTAATATGCAATCTAAATATACAGTATATTACTTCTTAAAAAAAATGGAATCATTAACATCATGAAATTTTCAGCCACTAATTTCTGTTAATTTTGGGGGCAGTTTTCTGGAAGTTGCCCGTGTTAAGTTACTTTTTTTCACAAATATCATGTTTGCTGTGGAGATTTGGGTTCATACCTTGGTTTGCTACCACCACAACCAAAACCTGGCTTGGACAATTGACAACAACTACTTAACACAATGCCATATAAAAATGTCATTGCTACATTTTTATTGGCAAATAAATGTGAGACAAGATGTCTCATAATAAATAAATAGACATTTACTACTTAGGTTCTTAGGAATGAGATGCAGTGTATGCAGTAGGTCCAGTCACTTTAATACAGGAGCTAGGATAAATCAGCACAGTTTCCTTATACTAATTCAATGTATAAATGAAATGGGTATCAGGATACCTTAAGATGGGGGTTATTGACTAAGATCCGAAGTCGACTGTCGAATTCTCAAACAGCGTATTCCCATAGCAAATCCGCAACAATTTCCCCACTGTAAAGTCATGACAATTTTTAAAGTTAAGAGTGACAATTTTCCCACTGTAAAATCATGACAATTTTTAAAGTTAAGAGCGACAATTTTCCCATAATAAAGTCACAACTGTGACAATATTCTCATTATAAAGTCATGAATGCAACAGTAGTAGCCTATTGTGACTGTCTTTATCTGGCGAATTCACACCTATATGCAACAATTTGGACTTTATTGAATAATCTCCTAAGGGAGAAACAAGACAACTAATTTCATTCTTATTTGATTGTAATAATGAGCCAACAAAACAAAGATAAATATTAAACTAGGGAGGATCTAATTATTGATAGACATCTCCATACAATTGGCATAGAAGTGTAATATAAAAGCATATTTATATAGTGAACTGGTCAGTACAGCTGCAAAATATGGAAAGGAAAGTGCAAACATATTTTAAATATTGGCAACAGGATCCATTACAATCCTTACAGAATTTATTTTATATTGGCAGATTGCCAAGCTGAAAAGGAAGAGATGGTGAGACCCTTTACCTGTAGCCACAAGATCTCCCAGAAACAATCCCAGATTAAAAGGATCTCTAACAGTGTGGAGGCCATCCCAGTAAGAAATCACAATCCTCTTGTTGAATACATCAGCTATCTGCTACACAGTTTGCAGGATTCAGCTGCTACCACCAACAGACAGTTTGACTTATATTTGCAGGCCCTCTGTAACATGGAAACCCACTTGGATAGCATACAAGGCAAATTGAAGGTGATTAGTGCCTTTATACAACAACATAAACATACATGTATATCTGGTGCATAACAAATTGTTCCAGTTACAAAGTGATTTATTAAAAGAGCAAAATGTATTTTTGAGGCAGCTGGCATTGAGATTAGTCAATTCTCCATTGAAAAGCCAGCAGGAGGATGGACTACAGCTATCTGCACCTGCTGGTTTGGCACACTCTTCTGTGGAAGCTACTACATTTAGGGACCCAGCCTCCCCACAGGAATTGCAAGCTGCAGGGCCTTGTCGCTGTCAGCCCAGGGATTCTTAATAAATTTTTAAAAAAGTGCTATGCCAATGTGTCTTTTAAGTTTTTATTTTGCATGTTTTGGAATTCAGAATAGCTGCAATTGTTTATTATTTCACAACCAATATAAGTATTAATAAATGGAGATAATTTCAATTAAAATATTGTATTGCAACAGTATGGCCCTGCTCAATCGCACTTGAATAAACTGATAGTTGATTACCTAACATGCTAATAAAATGGGGTCCATCTTATTGATAAGTCATCTAGAAAGAGAAGGTGTAAAGACATTTCGAGGTTAAAGCATGACAATAATATTGTAGGAGTAGTTCAATGAGAACTCTAGTCTTGTGTTGGGGTGAATAGCAAGGGGGAACAGAGAGCTTCTTATGCAGACCCTTATTAGGCTCCAGCGCTGTCCCTGTTTACAATACTTTTGGCAAGGTTCTAAACCCTCCCCTTTGCTTGGCAATCCAAAATGATACAATGATCTAGTGCTATCTGAAAGAAAAAATATTGGCTGAAATAAACATTAACTAAGCAATATTCTAACCACAATGACATACTACTGCTGAAGTTAACTTTGAAAGTGTGTAGTTATGATACATCGCTGCATTTGTCTGCCAGCCTCAGTAGTTTTGTCTTGTGTTGCTGTGTGTGGGGAATTTCTGGGGTGCCATTTGGATCCAGCTCGAGAGGTATGTTCAAACAACAACCTATATAATGTAGTACCTCACACATTGTAGTAATGTCAGCACCTTTATTGGGCTTATAGAAGAGTATAAACAAAAATTGCAGTACTTGCCTGCTGGGGATCCTCCGCTTCCAACTCCAGTCTGTGTATCAGTCAAAGTGTGGGTGCTCAGGAACAAAAACGGACTTCCAAGCAAAATTCAAAAAAATTTTCCGGCACTCCAAAAACGTTTAAAATGGATTTTAAACGTTTTTGGAGTGCCGGAAAAGTCTTATAGAAGAGTATCCTACCTGACTTGTCAAGGCACATAGAATTTGATTTAAGCAGGGCAAAGGTGCTTCATTCCCCCTCTTGTTTCTTATGTACCATATTGTACCTATCTTCAGCAGAAGTACTTGAAACTAGGATTGGTGTGAGGAGCCATGGAAAGCAGCTGTATCTGGAATCACCTTGGAAAAAGTTAAAACACAACACAGAATTAGCCAAATGGATGTTCCCAGAATTTGCCATGGAGGAAGCCATCACTGAGGTAGCACTTACCCACTAACCACCCCTCATGCATGGTGCCACCTTCAAACTTCTCATACAGGACCAAATGCATCAAGATATATGCATCATAAATACTACCTGGAAATCTTTTGCACATACTCATGATGCGTTGTCTTGATTCACATACAACTTGTATGTTGAGGGAGTGGTTATGTTTCCAATTCCAGAACTGTTCTGCCTGTGCCCATTGTGGTATGAAGGGGATGTGTGCAGTCAATAGCACCCAACAGATTTGGCACCCTCCAGCTGATAAAATCCAAGCTTAATAGCATCCCACTGTGGGGGATCAGTAGGGAAGTGGATGTACTGCTGTGACCACTTCATATATAGAATACACATATATATAGAATACACATACATAGAATACACATATAAGAATACACATATAAGGTATTTCAAGTGTTGTGGAAAAATGTCATGATAAAAAATAAAAAAAGCTGCAAGTAGCAAGTCCCAAATGGAGTGTACACCCAAATTGGGTTTAATTAGAAATACCACACAACTGTATCCAAAACCAAAATCACAACCAACACACTCTATCCAATTCTTCACAAGCTAACAACTCCATCAAAGTTTCTTATACTTGTATAGACTCTTTTAGTGATGTAATCTTGATGTGTGATTGGTTAACTTAAACAACTATTAAAATTTTTGTGTAAATTCCAAATCTACTCCAAAGCCCCGCACTTAATGAGTTGGTCAGAATTGACCACAATTGCAGTCCTGACCTTCATTAAGGGATGAACTCACGATTGTGCAAAGTGAGCTCCGAAGCCTTTGGCTCACTTCGCATAGACTGATATGCGCTCAGTGATATCCTGCACGCAGACATCAGCGAGCGCATTAAAGGGTTTCCAGTCTCAGCGAGACCAAAAGAGTTGCCTCGCCAAGACTGGAATCCCTTTAATGCGCTCGCTGATGTCCGTGTGCAGGACATCAGTGAGCACATATCAGTTACAGTCACTGATGCCTAAATAAATGTATACACTTAAAATATGTGTAAAAAAGAGTCTGTGGCCCTGAGAACACATTTTGTGTTTAATGACACTTTTTATGTTTAATGACACTTTATTCAATCACATTTGCTCAAATTAGCAAAAATGGCATGTAATTGTCAATATATCACTACCTTCAGTTCATCTGCAACCCTGCCGAAACCCCCTAATTCACCACAATTTTGTAGTGAAGTTAAACAAATGAACTCAGCAGAGCCCACTGCTGTTTATTTGCCATGTTATCTTGGAGAATTGAGACACATTTGCATGTGAAATTATGTGTTGAGATCTGTAATTTTGTGGCTGTCATTAGCGATCCAATTGATTGCAAATTCATCACTTTGCATACATTTACGCCACATGGTCAATAAGCAGAAATGGGGAAGTGGCGATAAGAAGTGAATGTACAGCTTTACACAGCTATTCGGCCTTTAGTCAATAAGGATCCAAGTATTGTTAAGTATGTCGAAGAGTGTCCTAAATATCTTATTGGTACAGAACACTAGGGGGCTAAGGGAGTTTCTAATTGTGGCCCCGATTATGAGTGTCTGGTGATGAATGTAATTTCCATTACTGAATTTCCTCTGCTCTATCACTAAACACAAACTAGAATGTTTATTTTTTTATGAAATAATCCTAATTTATTTTTATTTCAAATATTTATTTGAAAAATTGTTCAATAATTGAACATTCTGTTTTGCTAGAGATGTGATTACTCTAAATGCCAACAAATGAAAATGACACATCATTTTTTAATAGATTGCTATGTTAACATTAACAATTAATAACAACTGTTCTTTTACATGCTCCCTGGCATGGAAATTTCAAAGCACATACTTATTTATACATAGCTCATAATTGTTGCTGGAATCAAAATTAGGATGCATTTCAAACACCTGTTTTGGTCCAATTAGAAAATCTGATTTGGCTGATAGATGCTAATATTGCAAAAGAGGGGATTAATGCTAGTTTTCCAAAGCCTTGTTTGTGATGGTAATGCAGGAAGACAGGCTTATCATTCACAAAGTCTAATTTATCTTCTTGCTCATGGTCCCAATAGACAGTACATAGTAACTTAAGTAGGTTTGGGCTTCTTGTATTTCAATTTGGGATTTTAACAACCAGATGGTTACATGGAAATAAGGCTTCCAATGAACATCTTAAAAGTTAAGGAGAATCTGAGTTTTTTTTTTTTTTTTAATTTGCATTTGTTTTTATAACCCTCCATCTGCAATGATGGAAGCCTAGACAAGATCACTTTATCCATCACATTTGGTTTGTACTCATTATGGCTAGATACAAATAGGTATACAAATAGGGGTACATTTAATAAAGAGTAAATTCTCCTTCTAAAGTGAAATTCCCTCATTATGTGACCATTCACCAGCAGTGTAAAAAAGAAAATGCATAGTAGTTTTCTAGCCATTGTTTCCTTTAGGGTGTTGAGTTGAACAATAAGAGTGTTTATTTCAATGTACACTGGCATATGGGTTTTAAGAATATTGCATTTTTTCTACTTCACTAACGCTATTTTCCTCTTTCCCTAGACTATTCTGTACAAGCAAATAGAATATCGCTTAGTGAATTGATTTCTGCTACTAGTACAGCTTACAGAGATATTAGAAGAGATATTATTATTATTATTATTATTATTATTATGAAAACAGGTGTCTATATCTTGGTAAATGCACCTAAAAGTCAAAGCCCTACATAATTAATATATACAGTGACAGCACTAATTACCTTTTACAATGATATTCTACCAAAATCTTACAATTTTGGAGTAATCCAAGTTATTTAAAAAATATGTCTACCATACATCCATGTATTATTTTTTAAATCAAAAACAAAACTCATTTTGCATTTAAAAAAATGATCTTCAAGTTTGTTGGGCTTTTTGTCTCCAGTCCTGAATAGAAATGATGTAAAAGTCAGTTGAAGGCAGCATCATCCTTATGCTGTTAACTTGCTTTGCCTATTTCATTATGTTTTTTTCTGTATATGACTATAACTGAAACCAACGAGTTGTCCAGCCTATACTGTGTACCATGTATTTCCTGATTTTATATACTACCAGGATATAAACACCTGGGCAGGGACCTGATATCACATTTTAAATGTATCTGTACATATGTGTCTTAGTTCTATTAAGGATGAACAGAGCATATGCTGCTCATCTGCTGCTGTGCAATTTTGGCAATGTTAAGAATTGTCAGTTTCCCACAAAAACCTAAATAGTAATGGCAATAGTAAATAGTAATAGTCTAAGCTAGATAGACTGAAATAAAAAATGACTATAGCTGAGACTGATGTCCATTCCAATGCTGTTTTCTTGACTGTCTTTGCATCATAAACAAAGCTTTTGTTTTAGATGAATACCAATGGAAATGGTAAAAAATTAGTAGTTCATGTTTATCCGTTGTCACCATATTTTCTAAGCCTTGTTTAGAGAAATACCACAAAAGTAGTAGCAGGAAACCTGCTTTTAAATCCCCAATTCACCATTTTCACTTGCCAAAGTCAAATCAGTAAATTCATGGCACCTTCTGCAATTTTGAGCTTTGAAGTTACACATTCACTGAGAATAGATAAGTGGAGAGGCATAAATATGCGGCTGGCATAAGCCATCGAAACAAATGGGAATTTGCCACATGCCAGAAAATAATGATTTCTGAACAAGCCAAATTGGAAGTGGAAGATTGTCCAAAATTCCTGCATCTACTTTCATAAATAACCCCTAGTTGTCTATGTTGATTACTAGTGCCTGTACAACACTGATTCCAATCATTGATCAGTTTAAAAGGTGGAGATAGTAATTTTAAGCAAAGGCTGATTTAAATGTTTTGCTGATGAACATTATTATTTATTTTGTTCAGGCTTTGAAATAAATGCTTATGATACTATGCAGAAACATGAATTCATCTTGGTTTCACAATGAAGAGAAATATAAATAAGGAGAGGAGTGGGGAAAGTGATAGTGGGTTTTGTATAGAGCTGCTAAAGAAATGAATAAGTGGAGATGGCAATGCATAGAGAGGAAAAGAAGGGACAAGGAAGATGAGCATAATGGACTCCATAATAAGCAGAGAAGTAGATGGAATGGTAAAAGATATGGCAGTTTCAGAGAAAACCTTGAAATCATTTATTGTGTCAAATGACAATACTTATTATGCATGATATACAGTATTTATATATATTGTAAGAGTGTAGTGTTTAAGGGGAGATATTTTGCCCCAACAATGCGAACATACTGCTGGTGGTCAATCTAGGTTTTATAAATGACCCCAGCTGCAGGCTAGAGCCTAGTTAAAGGCATCTGGGAGAGCCAGTAGGATGTGGTTGGTGTTGCTAAAGTAGCAATCTGTTTTCTGTGGATGGTGCTGTGAGTCTCTGTGATAGAAAGCTACTGTGGCTATACAGCACATTGAAACCCTAAGTAGAGAACCCAGTAGAAGGGAAGGTATACTTTGTTTTCTAAATCAGAGCTGTATGAGTTGCAATTACCCACTGTTTTATGAGAAAGGACTATTCACTCTGGAAGTGGTGTTCAATCCTGTATCTAAGGTTATTCATTATAATTATATGTTGAAATATATACATTGTATTGCCATCCTCTCACCTCTCTCTGAATATTTTCCTTAACCACCTCAGGGAATTCCTCTACAGATTTTAAGATCTTACACATGTGAATCACATTGTCATGGTCAGAACACGGTATCCTAAAGCCATCCTTAAAAACCTCCCTCAGAAGTCATCTTTTCTAGCTGTTTATCCATGGCTGCATCGCACTTAGCTTCACCAGACACCTCCAATTTGTGAAGGGGTTCATTGGGCTTTTCACTTTTTCCTTGCTTAAAACATTTTGTAAGTGAGTATGTGCCTCTGCAGCCGGCACATTCATGTCTGAACTTGCATGTTGTACCCCAATTGCATTGCCCTTCATTAATAGCAAAGCAAAACCTTTTTTGTGCTGGAAGCAGTTGCCTGGGCTCCCTGTCCTCCAGCGCTCCCCTGAAAGGGTATCACTTTTTGTGATTCCATCATCCTGAGCTTCAAGTTAATATCATTGTGTTTCCGTCACACGGTAGGACATGCCGCTATCTATTGATGAAAATTTTCGTCATATCACCACCATGCAATCCCTCCGTAATCCTTGAATGGTGCCCATATTTCGTCTATATAACAAAAGAGACTGTAGCATAATTCTGGCCTCTTTTCATCCAGAGCACTGGCATAGATACAAAATGTTCTGAACCATGTTCCAAATGTTTTTGGAATTTGTCTATGCCTCCTCTTCTCCTTCTTTTTTTCCTTATCCTTACCCTCCACTATATCCATAAAATATTGTGTTGGCAAAAAAGAATAACGCTCTATAAAATACCCTTTCCACATTTTTCTTTTGTATCCCCTTTTAAGTGTGCTCCCAATGGACAAGCTGAATAAAAATATGAGATTCCAATTGCTGTGCCTTCCACTTCTACTGTTGATGCAATTGGTGTGGCCATGCTAGTCTCCTCTCACCCTCAGACACCGCTTGTGATACTGAGCCCCCTCGACATACTCACCAGGTTATCTTTGCCCACCATATCCTCTGTCACATGTGTATTTTTATCCGCCCTTGGTACCCATGCACTATACAAGTTGGGGCTTCCCCTCTCCCTAGTACCGGAGTCCCACTGTGTGATGAGCCTCCTTAGAGACTCTATAAATCCCCCAGTTCCCTCTTTTGTTCATCCCCCCTTGTGTTCCCTGGTTGGCCCTCCATCCACTCACCAGTATCTCCATGCTGAGCTGTTCCTGCTTCTCTTGCTGTGGTATCATTTTCTTGCTCCCCTTGCAATCCTCCTGCATTGGTTGTCAGTGGCTGTGTCCCCTGAGGATGCAAAACCACCAGGGATGTTGAGATCCAAGCTGCCACTCTCCTCTGATCACCCACACTGGAGCCCTCTCCTTCTTCCCTCCCAAGCTGCCTGATGCCTCCTTCTGCTATGCTGAAACCTCCCTGGACATAGCCTCACTCCCAAGGCCATCACTTGTGCTGCAGGATGTCTCCCGCCCTCTCCTTCTTCTTCCGACACTGGTCCCCCTGTTGGAGTCATGTGGTGGAGATGGGGAGCGTGCTGACTGTATGCTCCATCTTCCATCCTGCACACATCTCTTTTCCATGCCTCCCCTACTGCTCTGCACAGTTTCACTTGGGCTTTGTTTGGGATCACTTCTCCTCCTTCCTTCAAGGGTTGGGCTGAGTCACACTGGTGCTTGACCCACGCAGGTAGGCCTTGTGTTGCCTTCGTGATCACCTGCCTGCCATTCATCCAGGCAGCACAGGAGCCATTGACCTCTCCTCTTTTCTGCCACCCCCTTCACCTTATCCAGCAGCTGCTCCATTTGTGACACTTTGTGCACCAGATACAATTGTGATATGTCCTATGTCCTGCTTTTTCTCTGCACTGTCCCTTATTCCTTCTGCTAACCAAATAAATACCCTAACCCTATTTCCTCTCCTTCCAACTGCTCATCCTGTAGTCAAACATCCCCTCTGCTGATTTTATTGCTAAGGGAATTTCTTTTACAGAATGAACATTTACTCTGCATATAAACTGTTGCGATTGATCATTAGTCTATATGAATCTTGCACAAGTAAGGTAAGATTTTTGATTAAAAAAATTAATCATCTTAAAAGCATTTTATAATGAAATATACAAATTAGAAGTGATAAATTACTTCTGAGAATCAGAGAGTTATGAAGTTTTTGGACCTGTTAACTCTACTGAAGTACCGGCATTATAACAATATCCACATTTTTGCCTATTTATAAAGCTGTTAAGTAAAAATTAAGTTGAATTTTATTGCCCAAAAATGTATGCCTGCTTTATACTAGTGAGAACCCATTATTCCCTATAGAGTTGGTCCTGTGACTTAGCCACAGTGGGATTAGTTTCCCCATCGAAAAAGAATGTCAGTATCATAATGAAATGGAAGGAGAACCTCATTGAAAAAACTGCGAAGTGTACCTGTTTTAACTGATCAATAGTTATCAATATCAATCTTTTTCAATAAATCCAAAAACCAGTGAAATGAGAAATAATTTTGAAAACTGTTGATATACAGCTAAACAAATCAAAAAGGTCAAATTGGGCTTTATAAAGAGCAGTGACTCTGAAAACAATGGCTGCTAGTTTGAAAAATTAAAGTTTCATGTAACTGAACCTGCAAAGCACTACAAGATGTAAAATAGAAAGGAGGGAAAACCTATGTTGTATATTAAATGTATTTATGTACAGGCTGTTGCTGAAGGTTATTTTTCTCTTTTCAGAATAGACTGCTTTATTTCACAGGGTTGACTACCTAAATCTGGGTTCACTAACTACGGCACTATTTTTCTGACAGTTTATTCTATAAGGATGTCTGAACACTGGGCTAATCTACACAGAGTATTGTAATAGGTACAGTAGCAGTAGAAGCCATTGGTGATTGGTGGTTACCATCCACTGTGAACCCAAGGGGTAAGCCAAAGCACATCAGCGAACGCTTTAAAGGGATTCCAGTCTCGGCAGGGCTCATGAGGCTCAACTCAAGTCACCTCGCGAGACTGGAATCCCTTTAAAGTGTTTGCTGATGTCCGCGTGCAGCACATCAGCGAGCACATAACAGTCTGTGCGAACAGAGGCGAAGGGTAGGTGGGTAAGTTCGAACTATGCTGAATTACCCTCTTAGTCTTTATGCTATCAAATCCTATTTGTAGAAAACACACATTTATTTAAAATAAGATAAATGCGAAATATAGTAAAAGTTTGAACATTTTTCATTTTAAAACCCCAAGTCAAATTAAAAGAAAATCTTATTTTAAGTAATCTAATATTTTCTGATATTTTTTTTAAAAGCATTTTATAGACATTAGTTTTCTTGATCTAAAAACAAATACATATTGACTGAAGTAAAATGTATTTTTTCATGCTGTATATTGCAAACACTCAACATGTAAGCATATTAAAATAGAATTCCTAGAAACAGAGTGGTCTGTATGTGGAAAGGATATAAGAAACTATAAATGCTTAGCTTGTTTATTTCTAATGTTCTGTCACTTAGCACAAGCACTGCTGATATTGTCAGTTTTCTTCCAGTTCAAAAGACACCTGTGGAACCCATGTCTCTAATTAGGATAAAGTCAGTTTCCTTCCCTAGTGCTCAGAACCTCACAAAACATGGATATTTCTGTTACAGAGGCAGCAGTGCCAGCCTTTCTCTTCATTAAAAAGTGGTCTAGTGGAGTTTCACTGAAGCTAGTTTACTGTGAAACCCTAATGACTGTTTCTCTTTGAAAACAAGGAATATTATTATTTTACTAGCTGTAATCCCATCTCATTCTCTTACATCTAAACATTTAAAGAACATGACCTGTTGGATGGTAAATGTTATACTGCTGGAAATATCATGTGTTCACTCTAGCCAAAAACCCACACCATTATTCATTTCATAGATTATCAAATTCATTTTATCCAAGGTAGGAAATGAAAATTCCAACCAGTTATAACCATATTAATATCATATTATAACTACTAAGGGATTCCCCTCCCGGCGAGAGCACTCGAGTCTCCTCGCCGGGAGGGGAATCCCTTTAATGCGCATGCTGATGTCCGCGTGCAGGACATCAGCATGCGCATTTCAGTTGTTCCAAAGTGAGGCGAACACTACGCTCCTCACTTTGGAGCTTGCTGAATTCCTCCCTAAATGTCTATTTATAATTTTACTCACAATTAGAGATGGCCGAATTTTTCAAAAATTCGATTTGGCTGGTTCGCCGAATTTTTCAGAAAAGTTTGGTTTGGTCCAAATGAATTTGTGACAAATTGGGTAAAAAATAAGCTATTTCCAGGCTTCAGAGAGCCTGTAGGGTGATGTAGAATATTGCGCCATGCTAAAATAGGCATAAGGAGCATGGTTTTGTCTTCGTACAATGCTGTGTTTTAGTATGACACGCAGATGACAGCTGCAACTGTTAGAATCTCTTCACACTTCACGTCTCTGGGCAGTTACAGGGGCCAAACTGATGACATAGCTGAAGTGGGAACGCAGCCTGACAACGTAATGTCAGCACCAGAAGGAAAGAACCGAGCTGAGGGCCACAGAGAGTGGAGGTGGCGGGAGCAACAGCAGAAGCAGCAGTATGAGGTCACAGAGTGGCACATTTACAGAGTCTGGAGGTGGCAGCAACATGAGGTCACAGAGTGACACTATTTCAATGCGAAGGATGGAGTAGCCTTAGTTCTCAGAGTGCCACAATTACAGTGTGAAAGTGGCAGTATCAGCAACAGCTGCATGAGGTTGCAGAGGGGTTCATTTCATGTTTAATCTGCTCAGCCAATCAGTATCTAGTTCTGCTTAGCCAATCAGCATCTAGTCTTGTTTTTGCATGATCAGCTATTTTCC
>WMED01014953.1:3197-13828 GCA_019650415.1 Pipa parva | reverse complement strand
ATTTCATGATTGCACTATTTCAAATTATTCTAATTCGTTGACCAGCACTTGTACTATTTGGCCTTTCTACTAGTACTACTGTACTATTTGGCCTTTCTACTAGTACTACTCTACTATTTAGCCTTTCTACTAGTACTACCGTGCTATTTAGCCTTTCTACTACTACTACTGTGCTATTTAGCCTTTCTACTACTACTACTGTGCTATTTAGCCTTTCTACTACTACTACTGTGCTATTTAGCCTTTCTTCTAGTACTACCGTACTATTTAGCCTTTTTGCTAGTACTACCGTACTATTTAGCCTTTCTGCTAGTACTACTGTACTATTTAGCCTTTCTACTAGTACTACCGTACTATTTAGCCTTTCTTCTAGTACTACCGTACTATTTAGCCTTTCTACTAGTACTACTGTACTATTTAGCCTTTCTACTAGTACTACCATACTATTTAGCCTTTCTACTAGTACTACCATACTATTTAGCCTTTCTACTAGTACTACCGTACTATTTAGCCTTTCTACTAGTACTACCGTACTATTTTAGATTAGATTAGATAATTTTTATTGTCACTGGACAGTACACAAAATACATATCAGTGAAATTGCAGTTGCGTCGGTACAAGAGTATAATAACAGTAAACAATAAATAAAATAGATAAATAGATAGCAGTTATACAATTTTTAATTACATTCAATTTGGTCGGTAAGGTGCATAATATTTTCATAGTGCAAAGACATTAGTTCTTAATATTTTTCATAATGCAAAGCAACGCAAGGGAGGATGGTGTAAAGAGAGGTGATAATGATGGTAGGGGGAGGGAGGTGGGGAGAGAGTGACAAGTGCTAAGATGAGCAGAGGTTAAGTCTTATTACAGAGTCCGGAAAGAAACTATTCCTCAGTCTGCTAGTCCTGGATTTAGCCTTTCTTCTAGAACTACCGTACTATTTAGCCTTTCTACTGGTACTACCATACTATTTAGCCTTTCTACTAGTACTACCGTACTATTTAGCCTTTCTACTAGTACTACCGTACTATTTAGCCTTTCTACTAGTATTACCGTACTATTTAGCCTTTCTACTAGTACTACCGTACTATTTAGCCTTTCTACTAGTACTACCGTACTATTTAGCCTTTATACTAGTATTACCGTACTATTTAGCCTTTCTACTAGTACTACCGTACTATTTAGCCTTTAGTCAATGAAACCCATAAAGTTTGTAGCAGTACAAATAAATTACCTGCATCTGATTTGTTGATTTTGAGAATAAAGTTCAAATCATCCAAAGCCTCAGATGTTTTTTCTTGCAAACAGTATATTAGGTGCCTGTTCCAATATGCATCTAGCAGCAGTGGCTCAAGATGTATAGACTATGAAAATATGCAAGTAATAACAGGTCAAAAGATTCCAGTGAAATAACATCTTTATTTCTTTAAACTCAGTAAACCTAGATTTATGCTTGCTATATTTAACTTGTCCAAATGAACCATTTAAGGGTTGTCACAATTACAAGTTCTGCTAAAAGCTAAAAGGATATTCTGAAACCCAATGGTCTCCTACGGGGTTATATTTCTGCCTTACATGTTATACATGCATTCACTAAAATAACAATGGATCTGGATATGACATCATGTTTTCTGAACTATGACAAAAAACATCAAAATGGCTCAAACAGCAATGGGATAATTCATCAAAGTCCATGTTTGACATGCGAAGTTAATTAGCATCACTTTGGGTCAGATATAAAAATGATTCTCCTTATTCACTAAAGTACACCTTTCCCTGGAGAAGAATGCTAGATGCTACTTGAAGGAGACCTAAAGCAAAAAATTAAAAAAGAATTATTAAAACACTTACCTTATACACAGCCAAATGATTACAGTCACAGCATGAGCTGTGCTGTAATTAGCCGGCACCCGATGCTTCCTTCACAGCGCGCAGGTTATCTGAGAAGCCAGCGCGCAGCTCCTTCGACTTGCTTCACTGGCCTCATAATCATCATGCTCATTGCGGGGAATGTTCTCATTGGCCCCCACAATGAACGTGATGACGTTTAAGCCATTTTTCACCAAGGGTGAAACAACTTGGGAACAGCTTCGCGCTGGCTAGCAGTCAGCCAGTGCTGTGAAGGAAGCATCGGGTGCCGGCTAATTACAGCACAGCTCATGCTGTGACTGTAATCAATCGGCTATGTATAAGGTAAGTATTGTAATTTTTTTTTTTTTTTTTTGCTTTAGTTCTCCTTTAATGCATAGTCAGCTGAAGATTAGTGGAAGCGTAGAGATGCAAAATTGAAAATAAAACAATAGCAAAGTGATGTCATCTTCCCATGGATCTGTTTAAAGGAGACAATGACGCTATAACTGTATCCTTCTTATATTAATGTCAACATACTATCAACAGGTAAGACTGATTATAAAGATGGTCACTGTCACCAGTTTCTCACATTTTGGTCACCACCATTGTCACCCCTAGAAGATGCCTAAATTCTAACTAGTGATTTTTTAAATCCCTTTGAAAGTTAAATGATTCCTAGTTCATATTGTCACTTGGACACTATATTTTATATTTATATGACTTTTGCCAAACAGGAACCCTACCATCAGGGTTTATAATATTTTCTTGGAACCTGACTTTATGATTTGATAAAGAAGTTTTCACATGTTGGAGTCCCTGAAACATTCATTACGTTTTGCAACCCTGCCATCTGCCCCCTAATTCACCATATTCAGCTGGCGAATCAAATCACTGAATTCAACTCAATACATATCAACTCAATATGCCATGTGGGAATCCCACTGTGAATGGGGACTGTAGATGAATACTCAAATTACCATAGTATTTGCAACTGAAGTGAAATGAAGAGCTCTGTAACTTTGCGTCCATTGTAAGTTGTGAAATTGAGCACAATTATGATGTTTGATGAATACATGAAGTTAGGGAAGTAGCAAATGAATGCAAATTCAGACAAATGTGCGCCAAACAGTTTGGCAAGAAGCTGGAATTCCTTAACCCAATATATTTGCTTATTTACAATGTCCTGTGTCAGATGGTTGCAGTATTTATATCTCTAGGCTAAAACCTATGTGAAATTAATTATACAGCTTTTCATATATGCCATTATTAAGATGGACATGTCACCTTTTAAGAAATCATGAATAAAACGTATCTTAAAATGCTTTCCTATTGGATTCCTTATTTTAAAGGAGAACTAATGGTAGAAATAAAAAGGTAGACACATAAAAATTACCTTATTCTAAGCTGAAATATGGCAAAAAAAAGTTTGAACTGTGTTGTCATATCCCTGCGCAGAGGCAGACTTCACAGCGCTTGGGAGGGTACAGGAGCCAACGAGAAGCACCGCCCACTTCATCTAATTGGCGGTGCAAAACAGCGTATACATCATCACGCTCATTGCGCCTTCAATGAGAACACTTCCCTCACCAGTAAAAAATAATAAGCGCAACGAGCGTGATGACAGGTACACTCTTTTGCACAAGTGTGCAGCACTTCACATTGGCTCCTGTACCCATGCAAGCGCTGTGAAGTCTGCCTCCCTGCAGGGATATGACAGCACAGTTCAAGCTGTCATTGCCATGTTTCAGCTTAGAACAGTGGTGCTCAGCCTATGGCCTGTGGGCTATATCCAGCCCGTGAAGTATAGGTACCTGGTCGCATCGGTGTGGAGCTGAGGTATAATGCGGCTATTTGCCCGCACCCAGAAGTCACCTGCCACCGGATTTCCTGGGATATGCGACTTTACCTAAATAAAGTTGCATATCCCAGGAGCTCCGGGCACAAAGACAAAAGGGAGAAGCAGGACCGCGACCTATAAAGTCGCATATCCCACGAGCTCCGGCAGCAGGCAGATAGCTGCATTATACTCAGCTGCACTAAAGACAAGCCGGCGCACAGGTACAGGGGAGACTCTGAGAACAGATAATGAGAATATTGTCGCAATCGCATCTTTACTATTTAAATTATCACAGTTGTAACTTTAAAATTTGTCATAATTTTGAAGCGACCCGTGACACGCGTGTCGCAAATTTATATGGCGCCCGGGCTGAAAAAGTTTGGGCATCACTGGTTTGGAAGAAGGTATTGTTTAAGGTATCTACTTTTTATTTCTAACTGCTCTCCAAATGCAATGAATGTAAATCTTTGAATATGTGTGCATGAACAAACAGATTGGTTAAATTTCCTATTACGCCATTACTAGCGTAACTGTCCAGCTATCTACCCCTTTTGGATGCAAAAGTTTCAAAGTGCTCTGCAAGGCAAAGGCATTGACAATTTTACAGCTGCCTTTACAAGGCATGGACTGCCAAATATAGGCAGCAAGCTCGAAATGAAGGATAAAAAAAAAATCACACTAAAAAAGGAGTCAAATTAAGCAAACACCACAACTTAATCTATTCATTGAAGGGAATCTGAGGTGTGACTCAAATCATAAGCTATTTTATAATGAAGCATGGTATACATAGGCAGGTAACATTAGGTATTTAAGGAGTAAACCTAAAACACTTGTGTACACCCAGTTTTCAGTTCTGCAAGCTTAAGCCCAAACTGAAAGACTTATTCATGAAATTCACATTAATTCGCCACATCCTGATTGTCGCATATTCAGCAAACCCTGCGCTGTGGCAAATTCTGCTTGTGATGTAGACTTACAGAGCTCTTGACATCACTTTGTGTGCGTGTGCACAGGTAACTTACCTATTCATTCAGGTGTCAGGGTCTGAGAAAGTAGCAAATTCAGTAAGGCATACTGTTTCACATTCACCGGATTTACTTCTCCAGATCAAAGTTGCGGATTAGGGGCTGATGATAGGGCTGCTACTGCCCCACTGACTACACTGTGATATAGGCAAGACATGGCATCTGAAACTGATCACTTCTTTGCTATGGGAATCCTCTGTTTAAGGAATAATTAAGAGGGTATTGACCCAAAGTGATGAGAATACACTTTGATAGATTAATTCTCACTTTTATTAATAAGCCCCTGAGTGTACATGGCCCACCAGATTCAAAGAGGACAAGTGCCAGGAGAAGGGGAATACAAAGGCTTTCTTTGTATATTTTACAGCAAGTGTCTTCTCCTTACCAAATTCAGATCTTTAAGAGCCTGAGTTAGTTTTCCTAACTTTCTGTTAAGTGCTCCCCTTCTGCAACAATGAAAACCAGAAGGTTTTTCATGCTCATCAATTACAACTGTCAGATTTGCTATCTCATTTTCCAGGTCTTTCACAGATGCTTCTGAGTCCTCTACCAAAACAGGATCAATAAAATCCAAGTCCCAGGAGAGATCTTTCTTAGTTGCATCCTCAACATTTTCAATTAATGGGAAAGGCTGCTCTTCCTCAACGGATGATGCCCGGCTTGGTGGGAACACTTCATCAAACCATTCATTCCAAATGTCTCGCACCCATTCTCGAACATCCTGTTTGCCATTTAAACCACCTCGCTTCTCGATAAATAATGAGAAGTCTAACTGCCGAGGTAGACTAGAGCTTCGATTCTTTATTTTGATTCTAGTGCTTTGTAATGTTATAAATGAAACCGATCTATGGAAGAAAGGTAAATGTTTTATTGGTCTTTTGCTCAACATTTATTAAGCAGTATTACATACTTTAATTATATGAATATTAGAAGTCACCATAGTTCTGAGTGTTATAAATACTGGATCAGTATGGAGATGGCTTTGCAATGCCTGAACTTGATAGCTAAAGAATTCGAAGGGAGTGAGATTACTCACAATGTTGCTAAAGGACACTGCCATGAATAAAGTATCGTATTTAAACATCAACCAAGGCAATAATGAGTTGCCATCAGTCAGGGTTTGGCCCAGAAGCTGATACCCAGCATGCCATGGCAAATTGGAAAAGTCTGGAAGAATAAGGAACAACACTGTAAATATTGAGGGGGTTATTGGCTAAAGTCAGAATTGTTGCGTAAAGGTGTGAATTTACCATCTAAAGGCAGTAGCAATAGACTGATACTGTCACAGTCGGAGCTTTATAACGAGAATATTGTTGCAGTTGCAACTTTATTATGGAAATACTGTTGCGACTTTACAATGGGAAATTTGTTGTAGATTCGCTATGGGAATCCGCTGTTTTGAGTATTCGACAGTCGAGTTCACACTTTAGTCAATCACCCCCTCAGTCTTTGCATAAACCTGATCTATTTGGTAATAAAAGTTTAAAAAACACATGAAATGTGCAAAACTGAACTTCTAATGTACTACTACTAATGTAAAGCATGGCTAACTTTCCATAGAAAAAAAATTGAAAACTCAAGATCAAAAAACTCGATCTCAAGATCTCAAATGAAATCTCTGGAGAACAAAACGAGATTTCTTTTGGTAAAGTCGGAAAGACCCAGTGTGATCTTTCCGATTTTAATAAATTTCACCCTCTAGATTCGTGTAAGTCTCCAGGCTTCTGACCAGCTGCCAAAAAGGTATACAAACTGTGTTATGTTTCTTACACTCTTATGTCTAATTCTAATTAAGTAACACAAAGGATGGAGCAGTATATGTAGGCAACCATCAAAGATAACGTTGCAATAACTAACCTTTCCAGAACCTGTGGTGGTTTGTTTAACTCCCTGTAGACATCTTGCAGCTTTTGTGAATCCAGTGATTTTTTTCGTTTTTGTTTTTTCCTTTTCTTGACAGGTGTGACATATTCTGTATTAGGTTTCAGAGTGGCTGGATGTGAAACAGAGATTTCTGTCCCACTGAGGTGCGTATCAACATTATGATACATATTATGAGTTAACTCAGCATTGGGTTTCTGGAAATCTTTGGAAGGACTGGTCAAATCGATAGCTTTTTGCCTCCATATTTCAAGCTCTTTCATGCTTGTCTTAAAATCAGATGAAAGGTGGAATTTAGAGTCTTTGTGTCCAGATATATCTGGGGAAGATGCAGATCTCTAGAATGGGATATAAAGAGAAGGTCAGAAAAGTCTTCTGTAAGCACATGTTGAATATAATATGTTATTGGAAATGAATTTGGTGTAGTTTTACTTTTCAGTGTTACTGTGCTTTTTACTGATGAAATCCATAAAGGAAGTCTTCTGCCAGTTTTTATTTTCTAAAAAATTGCAGGGATGGCAAACCTATGGCACGCGTGCCAATGAGTGCATGCAGAGCCCTCTCTGTTGGCACGCGAGCCGTCACCAGCCGTCACCTTCAGTACAGGCCGCTGACCCAATCTGACAGTCTTCAGGCTTGATCCATTGCCTGCACTGAAGGAGCGCTCGCTCGCAGGGGAGCTCTCTTCCACCGATGCGTGAGCGCTCCTCCCCCGACGCAGGAATGGTGACATCACTCACCAGTGCCAGCACATTGGGGGACGCGCTGGTGGGTGACATTACCTTTTTGGCACTCCGTGCCAAAAAGGTTTGCCACCCCTGGATTAGGTGCCAAAAAGATTCGCCATCCCTGGATTAGGAGTTCCATTTGTAATTTATACATGTTCCCTCTTAAATGCATATTTTGTCACAATATAATGCAATCTGAACATTGCTTTGCTAAATAAAGTATAGCAAACTAGCAGTGCTTTTTCTGTAGGTAAAATCCTGAAATGTAGTACAATGACTTTTTGCTTCTACACAGTGTTAAGACTCAAAGGGGTTATTTATCAAAGTGAAAATTTAACTGTCGAAGTGAATCCTTATCACTTTAAATTGCTACAATCTGATTCTCTACTTCTTATTCACTAAATAGAGAATTCACATAAAGAATTGGCGACCGAGTCAATATTCCCATAGTGAAGTCACGACCGTATCATTAGCCATCTAGTATGCAGTGTGCGACTGTTGTTAGCTGGCAAATTCGCCACATTGCAGAGTTTCCTGAATACCCGAATATGCAAAAGTGGCAAATTCCCACCTTTACGCCACAATTCAGACTTTCATAAATAACCCCCACCTAACATGCTCGTGTGAATTTGCTGAATGGGCCTGAAGCTGAAACAGATGTTTAAAACATGCTTTGAGTAAGTGCTATTGCAGCAACATGAAGATAGCCTTTTTGGCACAACAATAGCACTTCTTGGACAATAACCCAAATTGTTTAATGTTTACTGATGCCAGAAGCTCTTTAAATATATAAGGTGACCTAAAAAGTAGTACTAGACTACAGATCATCTTTAGAGGCTGTAAAAAGACACATTTATGGGTAAAAATTAATTGTTGTTTTTTTTAACTGAACAATGTAAATCAAAGGGCAGATTTTAGAGGAAGCATAATACAGCTGATCCGTGCAGTATTTTTGTTACAAAAACACAAACAAAAAATTGGTTTTAGTGACAGTTATTTTTGACCCAGAACTGTTGTCTGCTAACTCAAGGCACTTTGGATATTGTAGATCTTCACAGTTCTACAGCATCATATCTGACAACTCTATTATAATTTGTATAGCACCAGCATCTTCTGTGGCACTGAACATAGTCAGGGGATCAGACAAGACAATGCATAACATGGTTGACATTTTTTGAAACAAAACAGTACACTGTAAGAGCTAGAATCTAAGGGCTGCTTTGAAAATACATAATAGAAATAAAAGTTTCAGCTGAAACATGCATTTCTATAGGATGGGAGATACAGGTAGATAAGGGGGTTATTCACTAAAGTCCGAATTTTTGCGTATAGGTGCGAATTCGCCAGATAAAGACAGTCGCAATAGGCTGCTACTGTCGCAAGTTGTGTCTTTATAATGAGATTATTGTCGCAGTCGCGACTTTATTATGGGAAAATAGTCACAATCTTAATTTTAAAAAATTGTCGGAACTTTACAATGGGGAAATTGTCACAGATTTGCTATGGGAATTCGCTGTTTGAGAATTCGACAGTCGAATTCGTACCTTAGTGAATAACCCCCTTAATCTATTTTCTTTTATGGACCATTGACAACAAATAAAATTAAATATACATTTAAATGACACTTATTCCCCCCAGACCCAATTCTTTGTAACTACAAAACTATTATACGCTCCCTGTAGTATGTTCCTGAGACTCACCCATTAAATGAAATAACGATTGCCTCATACCTTTAATGATACGATAACAGGAGAGACACATGTGAGATTGATATCTGGCAGAGATTTGGACCTCTGGAACAACAGTCTGTCTTGCTGGTAAATAAGAATACAAGAAATAAATTGATCAGTTTTTAACCTACTAATTTTCAAAGGGAAAAAGTATGAATGAGAGTAACTCAGGATCTATCAGTCAAGAACCCTAAAAAAACAAATCAGGTTGGAAACAGAAAACTAAGCAATACTCTTCACAACAATGTGCAAATAAATGGATACAGTTTATTTCAATAAATGTGTATTGAAAACACATACCCTATTTACATTTAATCTTCTGGGTTCTTATAATAAACATATCTAATTAAAAAAGGGTGTTCTCTTAGTTTGTTAGCTAAGAATGTACCGCCCCATTAGATTTCACATGCAACCCTTGGGGGTCCTAGCTCCCAATTTAAGGAACACTGGAAGATGTACGTAGTTACATCCTTAAATTGGGCAATGTGACTTTCTTTTAAAGGAGAAATAAAGTGGAAAAAAAAAAAAAAACAACAGTTAAAATACTTACCTTATACAGAACTGGATGATTACAGTCATAGCATGAGCTGTGCTGTAATTAGCCAGCTCCCAATGCTTCTTGACAGCGCTGGCTGACTGACACAGCACTGCAGCTCCTCCCACCCTGTTACACCTTGGGTGTTTCCAGGCTTAAACATCATCGCGTTCATTGCAGGGGCCAATGAGAACACTCCACGCAATGAGTGTGATGATGTATGAGGCCGGGGATGGAGAAGAAGGAGCTGCACACTGGCTTCTGTTTCAGCCAGCACGCTGTGCAGGAAGCGTTGGGGGAAGCATCGGGAGCCGGCTAATTACAGCACAGCTCTTGCTGTGAATGTAATCAATCGGCTTAGTATAAGGTAAGTATTTTAACTGTTGTTTTTTATTTTTTCACTTTAGGTCTCCTTTAAAGGAAAAAGAGAGTTGAAATACAATACATACAAAAAAAATTATAAATATAATTAATAAAAAAACTTTTACAAATAAATTGCTGTTCTTTAGGAGAATGCCTGGGTCTTACGAAAGCAAAACCTTCTGCCCCAAGTTTGAAGCCAGAACATAAAGATTAATTTTATTAAGGACAATGGCACCCAGGACTTTTCAAACCAGAAGTAGCCAACATCAAATCCTTGAGAAAAAAAACACATTCTATTAACTCCAAAGTTATCAAAACTGACTTGTGACTTGATGCAAAATGGTTGTTGCTGTTATAATGTAATTGCAAGCTTAAAAGCAGTCACCAGTCTTTAGCAGGCTTCACCTGTGTTTTCATGAGGGCCCTTTAAGAGTACTATCAACATTTTTCCAACCACTGACAGAAGCCAAACAATATTCTTACCAAGAAGTGTAGAAGCTCATTGTCTTCTTGTTCATCTGCTGAGCTTAAAGGTTCCCCTTCTTTATTCAGTGGAGAGCACTCTCCAATGTTATCTTTTTCCTCCAGACAGCTCTGACACACACAAAGGATGGTTACATGGTAGACAAAGGGGCGGTTCTGACCCTATTGGCACCCTGGGCGAACTGCCCCTTTACC
>WMED01014952.1:0-11682 GCA_019650415.1 Pipa parva | reverse complement strand
GGAGAACATACAAACTCCATGCAGGTGTGGGGAGAACATACAAACTCCATGTAGGTGTGGTGAGAACATACAAACTCCATGCAGATGAAGTCCAGGGTGGAATTGAACCCAGCAATGCTATCCACTGCCCATTCTAAAAATATATTTAGTATATTGTGTATATTTTACTTACGCATATATTTTTGTGGTTTTTTAAAATGAAATAACAGTGTTTTGCTTAACCTTTCATGTTTGTTTTACATTTTACTTCATTTTTTTGAGTGCCAAGGGTCACTGGCATTCTCAGTAACCCCTGTAACGGAAAGTTGTCAGTGACAAACCTCATTCAGATACAATCCTGCATTGTGAGTTTAAAACTTATGTAGTGATTCTTTGCATTCACCCTACCCTACATTGTTGTGGAGCCATGCTTTGTTTATGTACAGTACTGTGCAAAAGTTTGTGGACAAATGCTGCAAAGGAAGTATATTTTTCAAAAATGGAAATGTTTGCCTTCAAAACTGCATAAAGTGTGTAATTAGCCAATTTTAACATTCAAGTGATAATGATCATATTTTTATATACACGTAGGTTGTAGGTTTCATTAACTGTGTAGCAGGCTTACAACTGGAGGGGGTTATTCACTAAGGTGCGAATTCAACTGTCAAATTGGCAAACAGCGGATTCCCATAGTAAATCTGCTACAATTTTCCCATAATAAAGTCGTGACAATTTTCCTATAATAAAGTCGTGACTGCGACAATATTTTCATTATACAGATGCCACTGCAACAGTAGCAGCCTATTGCAACAGTCTTTATCTGGCAAATTCGCACCTATACACAACACACTGGACATTAGTGGATAACCTTCCTGGGTGACGAACTTCCAAACCCTGCTACAAAAATGAGGATGTGGTCAGGTCAGTGGCAATACTGAACATAGCAACAAGGTCATCCTGTCAGCAGTTTTTCTACTGTAGCAATCCTTTTAAAAGAAATTATTACTCACCTTATAAACCACCTTGGGACCAATCACAAGTTAATAAAAAAGAAAACAATGCTTTACTCCTCAATCCACCTATGTAGGAAGTTGTGAAAAGTCCTGAGGTGGTTACCTTAAAGGGAATTAAGATCTCATCTACCGCAGCAAAGTTTTTCTATACTGTAATCTAGTGACATAACCATAGCATAATAAATGCAGTGCACTTTGATTTTAATGCCTTATGTTTGGCACTGTTCAACAGAAAAAAAAAAATTCTTAGTGACTTATTTATGATAGCGTTTGGGTTGTCG
Source organism: Pipa parva (assembly GCA_019650415.1). Lineage (NCBI taxonomy): Eukaryota > Metazoa > Chordata > Amphibia > Anura > Pipidae > Pipa > Pipa parva. The sequence goes on along the minus strand of WMED01014952.1, from coordinate 10,409 downwards.
CCAAATCACTATGATAATGAAGAAGTCACGGAGACCTAAAGTGTGAAACAATACTGGAAATGAACAAATAATGAGATACAGTAGCCAAAATGCAGAAGGTTGCATTCTCACACAATTATTATAAATGGAGATAAGACATTTAAATATGATCCACCAAAAAAAACACTTCACCAAGTTGTACTGCATATTAAATTTTTATTTATTTTGCTTTAACATTTTTCAATATTTAATGTTTAATTACTATGGCTTTCAACCCAACCCTTATTTTCACTAATGGCAGAATACTTGAGGCACTTATTGTACTGCAGTTGAGCTATTCAATAAAATATATTACATCATACTTACAGCATGAATAAAATGGTTTCATGAAAAATAAGCTTTCAGGTTAAAGGGAAGCTTAAGTTGCAGGTTGACTGCCATGTTAAATGCCACCCCACCTGTGGTTAATTGAAATGCTCCTCAAGGAAGCAAACTAAATTACCTCTTGATTGCCCGAGCCCTTCATTTCACAATGAAACAGAGGACTCAGGCAGCTCAAAGAGCGGTGAACTTTGGATAAACCCAGCATTACTTACACATGTAACTCTGCACTTTCAGCAGAGTAGGGGCATTCCTATACCCAGGCAGTAGCTGGCTGTGCTCATCCAGCTGTAGTATAAGCCCCCTGCCTAGCTGAAAGGATGAATTTAGCTATTCTCAGTTTGGCTAGTACTTAGGATGCCAGCCATCCTGTGACTTTAGCAACACTTTAAAAGGTTCTTATTACAGATGTGGGAAACAATTTCAACATTGACTAATCAGTTTGGACTATGATTAAGCGCTGAACAGCATGAAACACTTAAGTGCTGCCATGCTACTTACAGTATCTGCCTATTTTGGAGCTTGATTTTAATGCAATAATAAAGGTGAATTTTTTATGAAGGTGGAGTGCTGGAGAAATTTTGTCTAAAATAATCCGTTTGGGAAAACGAGAAAAAACATTAAACTAAGAGGCTAGCAACAAACCAGTTGAAAGTCTTAGTAACTGTCTACAAGACAGTAAATAAAAATCCAAACCAGAAATAGGTTAAGCTCTTGGCCATACCCCACCCTATAGAGGGGGGTATTTGCTATGATAGGACCTCTATCCTTCCCACTGCCTCTATGAGGTTGGAGGGAAAATGTAAAGGTTAGGGGGGGTCATGATTAACCCCCAAACCCCCCTTGGGAAGTAGAGAGAAACATTTAAAATAATTTGCAGTGGTCCCGTATAAATCCAATACCTCCACCCTAAGCAGTGGGGTGAAGGGAATTTAAAGGTTAAAGTGACAAGACTGCTAGTATGCTCTCCCACTGCTGCTGCTTCTGTCTCTTCTTAGTCTTCGGTAAGTCATTGACTGACAGTCATCTGTTTACTACTGCACAAACCAATCAGGACTGTCTCTCATCAGGTAGCATTGATGAGCAATTCATCATTATTTTGTAAAAAAAAAAAGTAAATTTAATGCTATCACAAACAGTTAAATAACAAAGATTGTTTTGGGATAACTATTGACATTAAAAAAATAGTTTTTAGACTTTACTTTCCCCTTTAAAGGGGTAAGAAGTCTGTTTAACCTGTACACATGCTGTCTAGCTATTTATTTCGGCTACATGCAGATAGTTGCCTTAATCCAGCGCAGATTTTCTAAAGAAAAAATAATCTGCAATTCCCTCTTCCCCTACAGTAAAATCATCAGTTTTGTCTGTGATTTGCTGGAGGTGCTGTACTGTTACCAGTAAATTGTGGGTCACATGACACAATCACATAACCAAAAGCCTTGTTGGCAACTTGGCTGACAATCAGCCCTGTTCTAAACTAAAGCTACTGTATGTGTCTGTAATTAACAGCTACCCATGCAGCCTTCATATTTATAAGTATCCAAATTAAAGAACATGATTATGCAACACTATGTATATTTTTATTTAGAAATCACTGCTAAGTTATACAGCGCTGAACACTTTAACAATATAATTATGATACAGATATGGAAGAAGGGCTAATTAAAGTACAAGAGAAGTAAATTACAAGCATAGAGTCATGAAGCTAAATTACATAAAGCACTATTAAAATGTCATTCAATGACTAGAAACAAGAGGATGGAGGTCCCTGCCTTGTAGAGATTACAATTTAAATGACTACTAGTAGTAGAACAGCTCAAACTAATTTTACCACTCACTACTTTAACCCAAGACATGTTTGAATATTGCCTAAAAGAAAGAATACCAATAAATGCTGCCCTAGAAAATAGGTTTTTTTGATTAGAGTCTTCCACAAGCGTCCATTAATATTCATTAAGAATGACACATCTGGAAAATAAACTTTCTAATGGATCATGACTTGCCACTTCATGCTTTTATAAAAGATCTCAGTCACCTACTGTTCATGGTTTCTCAGAGTCATCCCTGCAGCAAACAGATTTCACATGAATGGGATTAAAGTTAATAGGTGACTTTTCACCTACTAGAAAATAGATCAACTTACATTAAGCTGCCTATAGGAAACTGTAAGATAACGGTAAAATGACAGTTAAAGCAGAACTAAAGGTAAAAAAAAGTGCCCCTGTCACCTCAAAATACTAATACTAATTTAGGTTGTACTAATGAAATAAACATGTAAATATATATGTATTTTTTTAAAAATGTACCTTTAAACAGCGTTTCTCTCTGTCATCTTCCCTGTCAGCCTGACTTTTCTTTCCTGGGTCAGGTGATAATGATTGACATTATAGCTCCTCCAATCAGATCCCTGCTAATTCGTGATTTAATGGATCTGATTGAAGGAGCTATAGGGGGTTATTCACTAAGGTGCAAATTTGACTGTCGAATTCTCAAACAGTGGATTCCCATAGAAAATCCGCAACAATTTCCCCATTGTAAAGTCGCAACAATTTTTTAAAGTTAAGATTGCAACAATTTTCCCATATTATGATTGCGACTGTGACAATATTCTCATTATAAAGACGCAACTGAGACAGTAGCAGTCTATTGCAACTGTCTTTATCTGGCGAATTCACACCTATACGCAACAATTCAGACTTTAGTGGATAACCTCAATAATGTCAATCATTATTTAGTCCTGCCCACCCGACACTCAGGAAAGAAAAGTCAGGCTGACAGGGAAGATGACAGAGAGAAATGCTGTTTAAAGGCACTTTTTTTTTTTTAATACAAATATATTTACAAAAATGTTTATTTCATTACTACAACCTAAATTAGTATTAGTTTTGAGGTGACAGGTGCACTTTAAAAAAATACCTTATAGTAAGTTGAACCACTGCAGTCACAGTTTGAACTGTGCTGTAATTTCACTGCACCGAGGCAGACTTCACAGTGCTTAGGCTGACACAGGAGCCAGTGCCAGTCTCTGCCGACATATGGAAAAGGGCTCACACATCATAATGATCATTGTGGTTTTTGTTTTTTTTTGCCGGTGAGGGCAGTGTTCTCATTGGCCCTGCAATGAATGCAATAACGTAACCCTTTTGCATCGCTGATTCAACTAAGTGGGCGAAGCTTCTCGCTGGCTCCTGTGTCCTAAGCGCTGTGAAGTTTGCATCACTGCAGTGAAATTACAGAATAGTTCAAGCTATGACTGAAACTGTTCAACTTACTATAAGGTCTTTTTTTTTAACCAAAACATATGGTATAAATAAGTCCTAATGATGGAGCTGAAAAACACCCACACTCCATTAGCTAAAGAAATTTTGTGAAGGACTCAAGGGTTATAAGTCATATATTTGAAATGGTGTGAAATAAGTATGAAGTGGTAACTTACCAATGGATGCCTTTTATCCCCCACTGCCTTCTCTATCTTTCTAAACCTGTTTTTCACTGTGCTGTTTCCAACTTCACAATAAAGATTGAGCTCTGCCTCCTTTCCTTTTGCACAGATTTAAACATGCGCAGAAGCAGTATAGGTTCCAACACGCTAAGGCAAATCTTTGCACCCGACTGAAGGGAAAAGACGGGAACTGTAGCTTGAATGTAAAGTGAAGATCAGCTAGAGCAGCGGTTCTCAACCTGTGAGTCGCGACCCTGGCGGGGGTCGCGAGGCCATCCCACTGGGGTCGAGAACCACGCCGACACCCGGAAGCACCCGCAGGAACCCTTCTTATAAGGGTTCCTGCGGGGTGACGTTGGCCGTAAACGTCACCACTTGACGCGCGGTGACATCAGCGGGGGTCACGGTCTCAAAAAGGTTGAAAACCGCTGAGCTAGAGCAAGAAGGAGGAGATAGTAGGGAACAAAAGACAAACATTGGCGAGCTCTTTCATCTATCCCCTGCTCCATAACTTCTATAAATGTACTTCAGTTGTTCTTTAACAGAAAGGAGGTATTGTATGTTTCCTATTATGAAATGTAAAGTGCTAACGTTGAATTAATTATGAGCTGAATTATATTCAGTTTAAAGATGTTTAGCAATTGTGCAATTGGATGGTAAGTAATATAGCAGTGAATGTATGAAATCTATTTATTACTGGAGTACTCTACAGGTAACTGACTCACAGAGGGTTTGTTCAGTTTGTAGTTAATCTAGAGAAGGGGCAGGGTGTTGTTTTATTCTATATTTGCTTTACATGAATTTGTTACCTGAAATGAACTGTTTTCTTAATAAACTGCACAACGAGTGACTTAAACTGCATTCATATAAGCATGTCAATACCACAGGGCCAATTAAGGTGCTAATGCACATTCTTTTTTCAGTTGTAAGAAATAAGTTAATTCATAATGAATATTAATCGATGCTGAAAGGCCACTGGGGGCTCTGAGGGGCTATGGAAGAGATGTGGGGCAATCTGGACTCCTGGGAAACAGGGGAGACACTCTGGGTTTTGACCGAGCGCTGTTGACATTTCGGATGAGTGGGTAGTGATCTGAAACATTTTGGGGGATTTGCTTTCTGGAGGCCACTAGTGGCCACACTGGAGATATCAGGCATTTTGGGGGCACTAGGGGTACTTACTAATTAGCCGTCTTGCAGAAACATCCAGGCATGGTCTTCCTGTCCTCCTGGTTGAGGTTTAAGCTACCCTTTCCATCAATAGCTGAGGGGAGCCTGCTTAGAAACTAACCTGTCTACTTGCACAGCTCCTTTCACTTGAAAGGTGGAAGGACAATGAGATAGAACCTTCCCTGAATTTATTTGAATGTATTTAAAATATGGAGACTATGGGGGTAATTCAGCATAGTGCGAACTTTACCTCCTGATCCTTCACATCAGCTCGCTGAGACAGTTACAGGCTCGCTGATGCCGTACACGCGGACATCAGCGAATGCTTTAAAGGTATTCCAGTCTCGGAGAGACCACTCGAGTTGCCTCGCCGAGACTGGAATCCCTTTAAAGCGTTCGCTGAAGTCCGCGTGCAGGACATCAGCGAACGCATAACAGTATGTGCGAGCTGAGGGGAAGCATCGCAAGTTGCGTTCGCACCTTGCTGAATTAAATCCCCAATCCCCAACTCCACTTGCTGAATTGCAACCCCAAACTTGCAAATAACCTCAACTGTGGTTCACTGTTGAGACATAAAATTGCCTTGTTTTACTGCCAGCTATTTACATATTAAATGAAATTTATTAAAGCTGAAAAGACTGCTCTTGGTCTTTCTGAGTTTATCGTGCAAGATCTTGCGTTGTTCCCAGGAGATTACCACACAAGTTTTTTTATCTCAATTTTTTTTTTCGATAGAAAGGTAGCCATACTACTAATCATAAATTTAAAAAAAATTGAGATTGAAAAAACTTGCGTGGGAACAACGCAAGATCTTACGTGATAAACTCGGAAAGATTGAGTGCAATCTTTCCGACTTTAATAAATTTTGTCCAAATTTTGACTCATCAGTCCAGAGAACCTGCTGGGATTACCTTTATAAAATGATTACTGCTTATGGGGTCTATGAATGCAAAGTTATTTATGGGGGCTATTCACTAAGGTGCAAATTCGACTGTCAAATTCTCAAACGGTGGATTCCCATAGAAAATCCGTGACAATTTCCCTATTGTAAAGTCGCGACAATTTTTTAATGTTAAGATTGCTACAAATTTCCTATAATAAAGTCACGACTGCGACAATATTCTCATTATAAAGATACGACTGCGACAGTAGCAGCCTATTGTGACTGTCTTTATCTGGCGAATTGGTACCTATACGCAACAATTCGGACTTTAGTGAATAACCCCCAATTGTCTCTTCTATATAGTTAGTTTCTAAAATGTTGTTTGATATTTGTCATATGATATTTAATAATTTATATTTATAGCATTGGCACTTTTAGATTAATTCATGTGATTAGTTTCACTCTCAAAGAGAAGATAACGCTAAAAAAAGAAAGAAAAAATCTGTTGACATAAATGATGTCAGTTACTGACACATGTTTATTGTAAATCTTCAACTAAATTATGTCGTTAGCCAGACCATTATCACATTGGAACTAAATGGATGAATAATACTGAAGTGAGCAATTTAGTATGCAATTTAGCAACCCGTATTCTGTTTGACTGTCTGAGGAATTTGTAATATTTAGAGGAATACCAGGTACTGCAAGAACATACAGAAATCATGCAATACAATGATGAGCCACCAGACCTTCAAAGAATCAGGTTTAGAAAAACTCTTCTGATATTTAAAATTTTTAGTTTCAGATTTTTAGTCCCGGCCATTAAATTGTGTTATTGCTACCCAGACTCAGCATTCACGCTATACACCCTACTGGACACTTCTTAAGGAATCCACACAAGCAATGACAGGGAAGCAAAAGATGATGTAATCAATTTCACTAAAAGACAATGTGCTCCTGTTTTCACTATGACGCCAAGGGACGGAACTTTGAGCAAATCAGCAATTCCCACCCAAATCAGTTTGTACCTTGTTAATCAGTCTGACACAAAAGTGACTGAAAAACCCATAAATACATAAAAACATTTTTATCAGTATCTGTTTCTTATTTGGTCAAATAACCTATTACCAGTCCTAAATAACTTTTTAAAACTGCTGACTCAGAAAACATTTATCAGGAAAGCAAAAGAGCATTTAGGTTAAGGTTAAAAACTATAAGAAAAGGGGCAGATGAATGACAGAACTGAAGCAAGCAAGCTGGGTTTTTTTTGTCTGACTTATCTGAGAAGCCATAAAGAAGTTCGTTTATCTCATTTATCCTGGATTATAACAAAGCTGGAGGGGGGAACTGCTTAGCAAGTAGACATGGACTTTGTTCCAAGCAAATCTGTTGGCTCCAACCTTTGGACACTATATTAAATGCAGGTGCTGCGTGGCACTGATATATTTTAACACTAAAAAGGAGAATCACCTAATTAGTCATGCAGATATCTTCGTGAACTGGGAAAACAACACTTTTCACAAAATTGCTTGTGACAGACAGGAGGCAATTATACCGAACAGATTAAAATAAACATGTCTATAAATAAAATTATACATACATACATACATGTCTGAATATTGTTCTATATCGGGAGTTATTATATTTATATATATACAGTACATATATATATATATATATATATATATATATATATATATATATATATATATATATATATCCTGGTTTGTTCACTAATGTTAGTCTGTCCTAAACTGCATATGTTAAAACGATGGACAGTTTCTTCTTAAAAATAATTAAAGGAAAGTAATTTTATTCAAAGTCTATATATTTTCCTCTGGCAACATAAGTAAGGTTGACGTTAGACAATAGTTCTCAAGTGCCTCAGTAAAACATTTTTCTTGTTGTTTCAAGTTAAATCAAAAACTTCCAGTAGTCCTGATTCCAAATTAACATAAACAACGGAATTTGTTAACAGGGGCAATCTTTTCAGAAGTCTAGTAACCCATAGGAACCAATCAGAAGTTGCCTTTCATAATTCTTTTTTCCAAATATGCCAGTGAATGCTAACAACTAATTAGTTGCTATGGGTTACTAGACCTCTGGAAAGATTGTCCCTGTTGAATTCTCTAGAACGTATGTTTGATCTTACTGACCCCAAAATATACAGTTGCATTGATCCCTGGATCAAGCATATTATTTAATAAAAAAGGGATAATTAATCTTAAAACAAACATGGAGGGCCTTATTGACTAATGGGTGAATTTAACTGTCAAATTCACCTCCCTTCAATTTGAGCCAAATCACCAAAATAGTCAGAAATTCACTTCTCATTATTTACTAAGCTGCAAATACAATAGTTGAACAAGCAGACAATGGCAAACGCTCTCAGATGCATAATGCGGCATAGTCAGTCAGATAGAAGTAGGATGAGAAGCCATGCGAAGTGAGGCAAATTCAACAAGTGAAGGGCGGTGATGTCAGTCTCATCATATCCCACTAACTGTATTCTGTAAATACTCTATTTCTATGTTACCTTGTTCCCAAGTCATGATGTCATTCTCACTTTTGAATGCTCCTTATGTAACACTGGAGCCCTGCCATCAGCCCCCCAATCTGCCAGTCTGAAGTGGAAAAGTCAAACAGTTGAATTCGGAGCATTTCACCTAGTCTTTGACACACTCCACAGCTTAGTTAGTAGTAGAAGTGCCTGTGCACGCATACATGCAGTAATGCAAAGAGCAGTGCCGGCTCTGCCATTAGGCAGAGTACGCAAATGCTAGGGGTGCCGCCTGCCCAGGTGTGCACCCCTAGCATTTATTTTTATATATATTGTGCCGGGCCGGCTGAAGTTTTGTGTCGCAGGGGGGGGGGCACCTAGGGCGCCAATAGGGCCAGAGCTGGCTCTGGCAAAGAGTTCCATAAGTTCGCAACTAGCGTACCGGCAACTAGCAACTGGTAAAAATAAATAAATTAAAAAAACTTTCCCTGATCCTAGATGTATGGATTTGTTAAACAATGGTCAACCTGTTTTTTAAACAAATCTTGAAAATTATGGGGGATTATCAATAATCTGGCTGACTTTTTAATGAAAGGTCATCAAGCATGACCTGCCTATGCTGGAAAAGTTTATTGTCCCCTTCAAAAATAAAAAATGATTGATAGACTTCCTGCCATGTTGCTTGCTTATAAATTGCAGATCAGATTCAGGGGGTTATTCACTAAAGTCCGAATTGTTGCATATAGGTGCAAATTTGCCAGATAAAGACAGTCGCAATAGGCTGCTACTGTCACAGTCATGTCTTTATAATGAGAATATTGTCACAGTCGTGACTTTATTATGGGAAATTTGTAGCAATCTTAACATTAAAAAATTGTCGCGACTTTACAATGGGGAAATTGTCACAGATTCTCTATGGGAATCCACTGTTTCTGAATTTAACAGTCGAATTCGCACCTTAGTGAATAACCCTCTCAGTGCATTAATGAGTGCATTAATGAGTGCATGACCAGGATTTAATCAAAAGGCTCAACTTTCTCACAGAACTTGTCTCTCTCAGGAAGACTAACTGGGTTTTACCTGGAGAGTGGAAGGAAAACTAAGCAAAAGCAGAATTAATACAACCATTAGACATTTCTATATAAGATTGTATTAAAACTGGCTTTATTATGTGACTGGACATATCACAGCACCATTTGTGGTCAAAATTAATAACATAATAATGGTAAAGTAGCATTTCGTTGCGGAATGTGGCGGTTTTTTTTTTGCAAAACTAGCTTTTTCTCATCAACCCTTACGGTTTTGTTACCGTTTTGTGTGTGTGCAAAATGGTAGTTACGGCAGCTAACAAGAAATGGAAAGTATGAGAATGATAACGCTGATAGTGGTAAAATATCCTGGTGAAACATTAGGTTACTCTCATTCCCCTTAAATTGAATATTTAGGCTGACTGATACCCTAAATGCCTGCCAGCCTATGAGTGTAAGATGACAAACTCATTGCTTGGCTTTATCTCAAACAGCAGACTGAGTAATGTGTTCTCCTGGAGACAAGTCCCTGTAGTGTGAATAAAGTGTGAACTGTAACTAGAGTTTAATGCACTTACCTTCTTGGCGCCCAGTTGGTTAATATTTAGAACTGCATAAACACACAATTCTGCAATGCACTTAATAAGTTGTTATCTACCTGAGATAGTGCACCTAGTGATTAAAAATGAAATGTACTCCTCAGTCCTGATATGTAAAATCACATAGCATATGATTTTCATGTAAGATTGGATACATTTTGATATACATCATTAGAAAAATGAAACACAGCTAATTAAATTAAGCATATTATGGGAGTGCTGCACAAACAATAGAAATATATATACATACAGATATTTATTACATGTGCCTTAGCTGTCTGGAATCTATTTATCTAGACGATTCTGTCCTTTAAGAGCAAATGCATAAGAGTCCCCATAGGTAACATTGTTTGCCCATGTTCCAGAGACTGTGATAAGTTTGCATGATTACACAGAGAGAAGTAAGAGAGTCTGAACTACAGGTCTA
>WMED01014951.1:0-10107 GCA_019650415.1 Pipa parva | reverse complement strand
ATGTTTTTTTTTTTGCTTTTTTAAGTTAATATTTTGTATTGTTCCCTTCCACAGATGACGTTCCCCCATACTTTAAAACTGAACCGGTCCGGAGCCAGGTCCATTTGGAGGGTAATCGTCTGGTTCTGACATGCATGGCAGAAGGAAGCTGGCCACTAGAGTTTAAATGGCTCCACGACCACAAGGAACTAACCAAATTCTCCCTAGAATACAGGTCGGTTTGTTTTTCATTCCTTACCTTGTGCTGTTTTATTCCAGGCACTATGTAAATATAATACAATAACAGTTACACACTGTTTCTCATAATTCACTCCTCATCCCACTAAATTACTGGAATTCAAATCAGAAAATAAATGAAAAAGACGCACACAAAAGACTTCACGATATTAAATTACAGCTACAAACTGAGTAGATGACTTCATATAAATATTAAACAGGCAAATAACTCAAATACACATTTGCATATATAAGTAAAGTCACTGGCATACCAAATCCTCCACGGGCATCTGTGTAAAGTCTACAGAGCCAACCAACCCTTAGCCCACTCCCTTACAAAATGAAACTAGCAGTAAATGCAAGTAATGAAAATGTATTCATTAGGTAAGGCAGATATAAATTATGTGAGTCTATACGTATATCAGCCAATAATTCTAGAAATTTTAAGGTAGAAGACTAGATGGCATGCCACAAGTTACTTTGTGCAGCATAGTCTTGCCAGAATAATAGTAAAATAATACACAGTAGCACTAGAATTCACATGGAACTTTCTGTAATGTATAACCTTATAAACAGCTAGTTCTAACAATAGATCAGCGGTTCTCAACCTGTGGGTTGCGACCTCTTTGGGGGTCAAACGATGCTCTCACAGGGGTCGTGAACACGCTGTTGAAGCCAGAAGAGACCGCAGGTCCCTTTATATAGGGCTCCTGAGTGGTGACGTCAGGCCTGAACGTCATCATGTGACACGCGTATGTGATGATGTTTCGGCCGAACGTCATCATGTGACGCGCGACGCGATGACATCGGGCCAGGGGGGTCGCGGTCTCAACTTGGTTGAGAACCACTGCAATAGATCTAGTCATTTAAAAATGAAAGCAACCATCACCACACTTTCCTATTTCAAAACATTATTTAGGGGGTCATTCATTAAAGTCCGAACAGTCACGTAAATGCCCATATTCGCATCCGCTTGCAACTTCTCCAACTCCACTTATTCAACAATCTCTGCAATGTGACGAATTTGTGACCAATTCTGACACTTAAATTTTGGGGGTCATTCAATAAAATCACCTTGCATAGTGACTCTGCATCTGTTCGCGTCAATACGATTACAAAGTCACAAATTCACTTCTTCTTATTAATGAAGTAGCAGACAGCGACAGATGCCGTCGCATGCATTGTGCAGCGTAGTCAGTCACGCAATAGTAGCCTAAGAAGTCATGTGGAGTGAGGACAATTCCTCCAATTAAATGCAGTAACATCAGTCTCATCATATTCCACTAACTGTATATAAGTGAAAAATACTTATTTTTATATGTCATTTTGTGCCTAATTCATGTTTAATAGTAGACTAATTTAGTCGCAGTTGCCATTTTCACCTTTGAATGAATAGTCGCCTTATGCAACATTGGAGCCCTGTCATCAAACTCCTCAATTCGCCACTCTGATCTGACAAAGGCAAACAGGTGAATTCGGAGCAGTACACCCTGAAGAATCCGCCCCTTCGACAGACTCTGTCACATGCTGAATAGCCAAATTACCTGTGCATGCAAATTGATGCAAAGGGCTCCATAAGTGTCAGAATTGGTTTCAAATTCATCACATTGCAGTGACTGTTGAATAAGCGGAGTTGGAGAAGTCGCAAAAGGATGAGAATACGGGCATATGCACAGCTGTTCGGATTTTAATGAATGATCCCCTTACTCCAGTTGCAGACTTACGGAGCCTTTCGCAACAATTTGCATGCACTTGCACAGGTAGTTTAGCTATTCGCTGCTTCTTGGATAAGAAGAAGTGAATTCGTGACTTCCTAATAGTCCTGACGCGAACAGACGCGGAGTCACTATGCAAGGTGAATTTCTGACTTTAATGAATGACCCCCTAATTCTACACAAGCTGATGCTTTTTCTTCTCAAACAGACAGTTCTCCTAACTGCCTCTGCATCCCTCCAACTGCCATTGTACCCCTCTAGTAAGTAAATACCAGTGCTTTTTTTGCGGTGGTACGAGCCGGTACGGCGTACCGGAAAATCTGATGACTGATCAGGTCATTCAGACAGACAGTGGCTGGCTGTGTTAGTGCTGCGTTAGGAGCAGTACCGGCAAATATTTTTTTACAAAAAAAAGCACTGGTAAATACTATACAGAGAATCTTGGGATTTGTAGCCACACATATTCTGATGCATATAATAATTTGTCTATTAATGAAACATTTTTGTGCTTTATTTACAAAAAAAGTGAATTAGGTCAGTCTACAAATGATTTTGTTTTGTGACTAAATACCTTACATTGCATCATGAACAATGCAGACATTAACCCCATGCAAATTTTGAGGCATGCTAGCACAGCTGGACATCATTTTAAGTGATCCAAAAGTATGACATTTTTCTGCCTATCCCTTATATATCCTATTGTTTGGGGTATTGCATTGTGGGAATTGAAGTCTTCCTGAATAAGCTACAAAGTGATACAACAACCTTAAGCTAAAGCGTTCCAGGTGATAAAATGGCACAAGAGCCGAGAGTAGAAATAAAATAAGAAAAACTGGTTTTACCAACAATGCTTATCAAGTGGTAAAACATGTTTCAAGGTGTAAATGTATTTTATTTGTTTTCCAGAACAGCCTTGTGTATTATAGAGGATAATGCATCTTCCTCAGTAATGTATGAGGGAAAACTCTCATTGGAGGTCCGTGCCCAATGGGTGGTAATCTCCTTATAAATTACCTAAAGAGGTGCATTATAATCTGTACAACAGTAATTAAAATCAGTTATTATGATTAATACGTCATCTTGGAGTTTCATGCCCTGTATAAAATGGTGTATATTTAATATCTATATATGTACAGAGGGAAATATATTATGCATTTGGCAGTATATAATATAGGAGGTTGACTTAATAAATCCCTCTTGTCTCAGTCTGATGCATCTGTTGCTCTAACTTTAAGACTATATATAGAATACCAGCCATAAGGTGAGACAGAGATGTTGTGTTTCTGCCAAGCAGGAAGTAGTGACAGCCTCTTGCAGGAAAATCATTCTCTTATACAAGTGTCTGAAGTTAATAACTATTAGGCATAAATATAATATTTTTGTTTTGAAGATAATTTCCATTTAAGATCTGAAACGCATCTCAGCTTTCAGCATGTGTGTTGTTAGTTCAATAGGCATAAGCGATTTTTAAAATGTTTATTATGTCATACAAATAACATCATCATTTGTTATGTGTTTGAGGAAGCATTTTGCCCTATTCGAGGGCTATTCAAATATTTCTTCATGCTAACAAGTAAAGTAGGCACACACCCTTGCCTATGTTAAGTCTGAAATACAGTAATTTAAAAAATCTTCCCTTGTTTTATAAAGGTTGCAAGAAAAGGAATGCAAATGTGAGCAAAGCAAAGTTTCACCTGTCTCCCCATCTAAGAGCGTTCCTAATACCCCTCCTGTAATAGTGTCTCACTCGGCTGTGTCACTTGGCTGTCTGGATTAAGCCTTTCAATCCCTGCGCACCTCTCAAGTATGAAAGTATAAATCCAGACAAGTACAAAGCATGAAAAGGGGCTTAGCACTTAACCCTTTTAGCAGTAGTGTTGCATTTTTGCCCAAAAAGATCCATAATAACTACACATTTCTCAGTATTATCATGTGCTACGGATTTATTCATTCATCCCAGTATAACAATGGAATGTGTGTTTTATTTCACTTATGCAAAATGCTAAGGACTTTTATTAGAAGGACACTAGAACCCTGCAGTGATCAAAGTTCATACCATAAATGTACTTTATAAGATATACACTGATGCTATCTTGCATACAATGCAGTACCACGGTACAGTTATACTTCCACTTCCTTAATACAATATCCATTAGAAAGGATTCCATTCTGCACCTGTCCAGCTCCCTTGACTCTGCATGATCTGCATATTTACATTTGATTGGACTTTCCATTGCAGCCCTCATGTACTGAATTCCTAATTAGAAACTTGTAGACACTTGTATTTTGGCCCTTATTTCATCTATATGTTTGGATTTTCATTTGATATAAACCCTAAAGATTTGGCAGTAAATTATATTGGTGGATCAGAAGAATATGACAAAAATGGGTGGAGCTTGTCACAACAGTTTTAGGGGGTTATTCTCTAAAGTCTGAATTCAACTGTCGAATTCTCAAACAGCGGATTCCCATAGCAAATCTGCGACTGCGACAATTCTCCCATTGTAAAGTCGTCACTTCGACAATTTTAAAGTTGCAGCTGCAACAATATTTCCATAGTAAAGTTGTGACTGCGACAATATTCTCATTATATAGACGCAACTGAAACAGTAGCAGTCTATTGTGACTGTCTTTAGCTGGCAAATTCACACCTTTACGCGACAATTCGGACTTTAGAGAATAACTCCTAGTGTCTGTTGGAATAAACTCCACCCTCCTTGTAGAGCAGCGGTTCTCAACCTGTGGGTTGTGAATCCAGCGGGGGTCACGTGGCCATCCCACGGGGGTCGAGAACCACTTCGGTACCCGGAAGCGCCCGCAGAACCCTTCTTATAAGGGTTCCTGTGGGGTGACGTCAGGTGTAAACATCACCATGTGACACGCGTACATGATGACGTTTCGCCCAAGGTTGAGAACCGCTGTTGTAAAGTTTATTGCTACAATTCAGGGCCTTACTGACTAAAGTCCGAATAGTCTTACAGAGCTATGAATTCTCATCTATTTGCCACTTCCCTGTTTTTGCTTGTTGTCTAAACTATGTGAAGTTTCAAACACGTGACCAATTCGGGCGACTACGATAGTCACGATCTTATGGAGCAATTTTCATCATTTTGCTTGCACGTATACAGGTACTTCTACTGTTGACAAAGATGCGGAGTGCTTTGAAGGTGTGTATGCAACTGGGTGAATTGCTCACAATTCATCTGTTTGACTTTGTCACTTTGGAGTGGCAAATTGGGGGGTTGATGGCAGGGCTCCAGTAATGCATAAGGTGACTATTTGATAAAAAGTGAAAATGGTGAATGTTATTAAATGTCACCATGAGCTCGGGACAAGGTGACATAGAAATAAATAGAATACATAAATTACACAGAATACAGTTAGTGGGATATGGTGAGACTGACATCAATGCCCTTCACTTGTCAAATTCGCCTCACTATACCTGACTTCTCATCCTACTTCTATCCTCCTGACTACACTACACTATGCATGCGACAGCGATCACCACTTTCCACCTGTTTGGCAAGTGTATTCTCCACTTAATCAATAGTAATAATTGAATTTGCCACTATTTTGGCAACGCAACTTGAATTGTAGCGAAGTGAATTCAACAGGTAAATTCACCCTTTAAGTCAATAAGGCCCTCAGTGCGCTAAACTCTGAGCTGAGAAGTACCCAGCTATGCTGTAGGAAGCAGTGTGAATTCGCTGTAATAAACATGCATCTTTTACATCACGTAAGATTAAAATGGAAGTTCTATTAAATATTTCTTCTCACAAGGAACTGAAAATGTGATTCTGAAAAACCAACTGGGGAAAAAAATAAAATGAGACAGTTGATATAACGTATCGGTATGATATGCTTTTTATAAGGATTTAATCAGTCATAAAGTGTAGCATTTCATTCTTACCCCCCCCATCCAGCTTAATCTAATGGCAGTAACATAATTCCAATGCAAAAAGGAAGTCAGAGAGTGCAGCGTCTGCATATTTTCATTGGAGAGGGAGGATTTAGAAAGAGGTTTATCACTCTGCTGAAGATTATATCTGTCTGCATGAGGAACATAAAAAAAGCCATTTCCTTTCAAATTCTAGCAGCAGGTTTCTCTTTTTTTATTCAGATAGTGTCAGTTACTTCCTGTTAACTTGTGGCGCATATGAGGTGCCAAGCGTGCCAGTTGCATTTGAGTGTTCGTGGCAGTATCTCCTCCCTGACCAGATAGGGTTTGTGACTACATGTTGCTTTGGCAGCTGCACATCACTCTCGTTCTCTCTCTCTGCTTGTCTCTTTCTCTCTCTGTCCTCTCAGTCTTTCTCTCTGCTTCTGTCTCTGTATGACCAATTTGGGCATTTATGATATTCACAAATTTACAGAGCACTTTGCTTCATTTTGCGTGCACATGCACTGGTACTTCTACTATTGACTAAGATGCGGAGTGGTCAAAAGTGCAAATGTGACTAGGTGAACCGCTCCAAATTCACGTGTTTGACTTCACCACTTCAGACTGGCGTACTGGGGGGGGGGTGATGGCCAGGCTCCAGGACTGCGTAGGGCGAATTCATTCAAAAGTGACAATGGTAACTGCAACTTAATGACAACATGACCTGGGGACAAGGTGACATAGAAATAGAATATTCACAAAATACACTTATTGGGACAGTGTGAGACTGATGTCACTGCCCTTCACTTGTCGAATTCGCCTCACTCTGCATGACTTTTCATCCTACTTCTATCTGGCTGACTACGCCTCACCACGCATGCAACAGTGCTCAACGCTGTCCGCATGTTTGACAAGCGTATTCTCTACTAGGCTATACTGAGAAGTGAATTTGCATCTATTTTGTCAATGTGACTTGAATTGTAGCAAGGTATGAATTTGACAGGTGAATTCACCCTAGTTTAGTCAATCAGACCCATTGTCTCTTTCTTTATCTCCCTCTATCCTCTCTATAACCATCTCTCCCTTTTTCTGTCTCTGTCTCTCTCCTCTCTCTTTCTCTGTCTCTCCTCTCTATCTTTCTCTCTCTGTATTTATGTCTTTCTCTTTCTCTCACTCTCTCCTTGTCTTCTTTGTCTTCTCTCACTCTCTCCTTGTCTTCTTTGTCTTCTCTCTCTCTCTCTAGAAATATGTGGCATAAAGGAAAGTAAAGAATAAGTGAATCAGTGCTGCATCTGGGGATTTTAGCAAATCAACAAAAAGTCTGTCAAAAGTATAAAATCAAAACACATTTCTTATGAAGAGATTTCATGAAAATCCCTTGAGATCTAGCATGGTAGAAAAATTAAGATTTTTTTTCTTGGAGTGAGTATTCATGGGAAATGTGCATGCGTACCCAGAATCTGTGATAGTAACATCCATGCCTGGTCTTTGGTGCCCCCTACCACTCCCCCTGTCGTTGCTGTGCTTATATCCATTGGAGTTAACTGACGGTTCCTACCCACCACTTCCCTTGCGTGCTCTGCCAGTGTAGAGTGTTCTGTGTAGCCAAAAATATCATACATTCCTGGTTGCAATATATTGTAAAAAAGAATGCAATACTCAATCCAAAGTGTGATACCATAATTGTACGGCATCACTACATTTTGGCTGGAATGGAGTGCTATTCTTGGAGCATATTCTAGGGGAATATTTTTAAAAGTCCCAAATATGTTTTAAAGTGCACCTGTCACCTCAAAACTCTAATACTAATTTAGTTTCTACTAATGAAATAAACGTTTTTGTAGATTTACATGTATTTTTAAAAAGTACCTTTGTCTCTGTCAGTTTCCCTGTCAGCCTGCTTTTTCTTTCCTGAGTCAAGTGGGTGGGGCTAAATGATGATTGACATTATAGCTACTTCAATGAGATCCCTGCAAGATTGTGATTTAAGGGATCTGATTGGAGGAGCTATAATGTCAATCATCATTTTAGCTCCGCCCACCCAACACTTGGGAAAGAAAAGGCAGGCTGACAGGGAAGATGACAGAGAGAAATGCTGTATAAAGGTATGTTTTTTTAAATACATATATATTTAAAGAAACATTTATTTCATTAGTATAACTTAAATTAGTATTAGTTTTGAGGTGACAGGTGCACTTTAAGGCTAGTAAAACCACATTAAATAGAGAAAAAATATCAGGATGACAGATATTGATATTTTTTGATATTTATAAAGTCTGATCCCTCCAAATTTTCCAACCAAAAATGTTTGCGTGCCTAAAGCTTGTGAAAACCCATTATTTCCTATGGAGATGGTCCTGACACTTTAGCCACACTCAGATGAGTTTTCCTATTGAAATGGAATAGCAGCATGCCAGTTTTAATGGATCATTGTTGAAGAATATTGATCTTATTCAATGTCGATCATTTTTGTTTCACCCTATATAAATTAGCTGAATTGAAAAGTGCAGAAAGATAGAAAATAACAGTGATAGCGCATCAAAATGGATTGAGGGGGTCAAAGTGACCTTTATCAATTTCCCCTTAAATATGTTACAGTTATGAGGAGCTGACATTGACAGTTGAAAGCATATGTTTTATGTTTTTATAAGATCAGTCGGAAGTTATCTAGAAGAGTATCTGCCAATTTACATCTGGTGGATACATGTAAAGTGCACAACATTGTTATTTTTCAAAATAGAAAAAAAAGTGTATCTACCTATTAATGCTAAGTAAAATAAGGACCCTCTCTCAAAGTTGAGTTACAGATTTTAATTTGATCCAGAAAATATAAATCTTTAGCATATAAAAAGCCACTTACTCTGACATAGCACCATTTGATTGTCCTTGTGGTCACCATGACAAATGGCATTATTGAAGAATATAGATCAAGAAGAAATATATGGCACTGAAGTACTGATATTATTCCATTGCTGGATGCTATCACTAGACACATCTGTTTTGACTTCTGAGGGTCAATTACCTTGAAAGTTACCAGGGATGGGTATTAGATGGAAAATAAATAGTTATCCATCATCATCGTTTGCTTGTATGTGGATATGGAAAAGATTATATGTTGGTGAATACAAATAAAATCACTAATTGTATTTGTTTTGTATGTTCTTTTGATGCGCCATATGGCAAAGGGACTATTTATAGCTTATGCTTTCCATATAAGCATGAACTGTGTGGGCCTGTGTTTGTAAGTATGATAACAGCCTACAGACTGGTGATTCAGGACATAAGACAGCCATAAGAGTATCTGACCCACCAGATAACAAGTAAGTGAGCAACATGCTGTCTTTTCCTTTTAATGAAAAGGTACTTAGTTAAATTACTAAATTACCCCTCTCCCAATTGATACTTCTAGTTCTGGTATGCTAAGTTCCATTGCTATTTTCTGTATTGTAGGTGTGCAATTATTTTTCTATGTATATTGATGGGGTTCTTTATAAGGAAAAGTTGGAATCCAGCAGACATTTGCTTTTGTTAGTTTTGCTTGGTCGTGACAGGAGCTTTCACAGCCCCACTTTTAAGCTTTTAAAGTTATGTTATTAAATAAGCCCCATATATATAATCTTTATTTTCTTTCCTTGTGGATTAATTATCTTCTAAGGTTTGTGGACAGGACCTTCTGCTTTCATTTTCACTGTATTTTCTCTTCTGAGCTTTGCTATAATCAGAGGATATGAGCCGTCTGCTGGGAAGGTTCTGATTTTGGTTTCCTGTTCAGCCATTATGCTCAAGTGCAAATTATCAACCACTTCCTAGGCCTACATGAGTGACATCACTTCCTAGTAAAGTAGTTCAAGCTGGTTGCTGTTTTATACAGTCCATGCCAATGCCCTTCTCCTGTTTGATTTGTGAAATTTACTAAAGTCAAAAATAATTTTTTTTTTTTTTTTTTTTTACTTTTTTGCCTGTTTTTCAGGAGAAAAATGGGGCGAAAAGATTGAAAACTTAATTTTCAATCTTTATGCGTTGAAAAATTGGCAAAAAGGTAAAAAAAGTCATTTTCGACTTTAGTAAATTTCACACTAGGCATATTTACTAAAGTCGATATCCTCTATAACGCTAATATCGCCAGATATCGCCATGGATTTAGCGATATTGGAGGATATCGCCATAGACCATTTACTATTATGCGGCAATAGCGCTGCTAGGGCGTTATATGCATTTATCCCAGCGATATCGATGTCTGTAGAAGCAGTGGTACCGGTGGCGTCTATGGGGATGGATATAGGTATCAATATTGAT
>WMED01014949.1:0-13830 GCA_019650415.1 Pipa parva | reverse complement strand
GGGGGGGGAATTCTTCGATAAACAAACTCAGGATTATGCTGCAGTACAATGGAAGGTATGTTTTTGGGTTATAATGTCAAAATAGTCATTATAAAGGCTACAATTACTGTTTATATCTATTCCTAGTCTCTATACAAATCATTTTATATTAAGTGTTTGTGTAATTTTTTTTGTATAGTGTTGTAATACTGGTTTTATTTCTGAAGTAATAGCTCAATTTTTTTTTTTTTTTTTTTTTTCAACTTCACTTTATGAACTACTGCATAGTACTGGGGTGGAGTTCTGATTTAAAGTAGTCTAGAAACATAGGTGCAGTTACTGTTTTTCTAATGTCTGGTTTCCTGGGACAGACTTGCATTCTCCAGTTTGTTGCATCAATTGTTCTGCATAAAATAGGTTTTGTACAGCTGTTGTGACTCTTTATATATCTGCCATTTGTTTTTACTGGTGTGCAGATGGAAAAGATCAGAAAGAGAAGAAACGGGGTGTGAAAAGGCCACGTGAGGATCATGGTCGTGGGTATTTTGAATACATTGAAGAAAACAAATACAGCAGGTATGATATACTGTGCGATACTTAATTACTAATACTTGCTTACTAAATATAAATGTTATTTGTACTTAACAATCTCTTTATCTCAGGGCTAAATCTCCTCAGCCCCCTGTTGAGGAAGAAGATGAGAAGTTGGATGATACCATGGTTCTACTAGATACTTGTAAGTGTATGCAGTATAATGCCTTCACAATTCATTTCATACAATGCAAATGACTATTATGATGGGGGGTGGGGAAGATTATGCTGTTCTTTAGGTCAATTATTGACACATTCTTTAAACATGTATATAAGTAAAATTGATATTAGAATTTTTATGAATTGCTTTGACAGCATGTGGCTGTCAAAAAAAAAAGTTATGCTTCATCATCACTAGTTAAAGAACTGCTCAAGTTGGAAGCACTCGGTTATAACAAAATATTGCAACTGGAACTGTGCCGAAGTTCAGAATTGAGTGCTTCTAACTTGCATTTATAACAGCTGTATGAATGTATGTAGTAACATATAAACCAAGGAGTATGAAATTTACTAAACTCGAAAAGGTCATTTTTAACAGTTAATTTATTTATTCAATGTAAAAACTGTCATTTGAAAAATATTGATCGGTTTTGTTTTTATATAGACAATTGTGATCTTCACTTCAAGATATCCCGAGATCGCCTTAGTGCTTCATCTCTCACTATGGAGAGCTTTGCTTTTCTGTGGGCAGGAGGCAGAGCCACCTACGGTGTGTCTAAAGGAAAAGTGTGTTTTGAGATGAAGGTATGTGCCTTTCCATGTTTAAAAATATGTCTTAAAACCTGTACAAAATTTCAGATCAATTAAGCTATGTTTTCTTTTCCTCTAGGTTACAGAAAAGATTCCAGTAAAACATGTTTATACAAAAGAAACAGATGTGCATGAAGTGCGTGTTGGTTGGTCTTTCAGCTCCTGTGGATATATGTTAGGTATGGACAATATTTAAAAGTAGTATTACTATGTTAAGAGGGGAATTCACCATAGTGCAAAGTGAGGTCCAGATCCTTCGCCTCACTTCGCACATGCTGTTATGTGCTCGCTGATGTCCTGCACGCAGACATCAGTGAACGCTTTAAAGGAATTCCAGTCTCGGTGAGACCACTCGAGTCACCGAGACTGGAATACCTTTAAAGCGTGTGCTGATGTCCGCGTGCAGGACATCAGCGAGCACATAACAGCATGTGCAAAGTGAGGTAAAGGATCCGGACCTCACTTCGCAATATTGTGAATTTCCCCCTAAGTCTAGGAACATTCCATTCTGAACCTTGTTTACAATGTTATGGTTTACTTTTCGGTCAGCTTTCACTTATTGGGGTAGTTGCCATGTAGCTACTGTGGATTGTAGCTCTAAATGAATCCATACCAGAGAAAAGGAAACCTAAATACAGTTTAATATAATATACTGAATAGCTCGTTGTTAAAAGCTAATTTGCAATGTGTTAATATGGTACTTAAACACCCTTTTCTATTGTAGAGATGTACCATTCATAGAATTATGATTTGTTTGTTTATTAGGTGAGGAGGAAAATTCCTATGGTTACTCTCTCAAAGCTTCAAAATCTTGCAATGGTGTTGCAGAAGAGTATGGAGAGAAATTCGATGAAAATGATGTCATCACTTGCTGTGTTGTAAGTTTACAACTTAATGGTGTCGCTCAAATTGTAATTCTAGTGGGGTAAATAGACAAATAGTTAATGTCATTTACCTTTTCCCCCCCCCCCCCCCCCCAGAATTTTGATGCGGATGAAGTTGAGCTTTCTTATGCAAAGAATGGTCAGGACCTTGGAGTGGCTTTTAAAATTGGAAAAGAAGACATGTCAGATCACAGTCTGTTCCCACATGTGCTTTGCCATAACTGTGCTGTGGAATTCAATTTTGGACAAATGGCAGAGCCTTTCTTTCCTGTACCTGAAGGATATACTTTAATTCAGGATGTCCCATTGGAAGACCGGGTCAGAGCCCCTGTAGGACCAGAGCAGAAGAAGGATTGTGAAGTATGTTTGTATATGTCATTTTATTAGTCTTCTCCTTTCTGTATATTTAAGAGATGTATTTATCCCAAAATTTTTGTGTTAAAAAAAACAAAAAAACTTTCTTGATAAAGGTTTTTTGGGTTTTTTTCACCTTTCTTTGAACAGGGATATATCTCTTTCACACAATCATATGAGGGCTTGCCCTTGTAATGAAACGTTATTCTTTTGAGACTATATGACAAACGGTTTCTAAAAGTTGGGGCTAGCTTCTGTGTTAAAGAAGCACACTAACCCCACCTTGTTATTTTTGTGCATTTTAGCAAACCTTTTTTAAATGACTGAATCTTTTGTGACCATGAACTACTAGTAACATGGTTTGGTAGTTTTGTTTTCATATAATGGGCTGCTTTTGGCAGTTCAGGGTATTTAGTGTTTATGAGAAGTCAGTCTAGATGCCTGCTGTAGTGGGTTTTGTTTCTCTACAGTATCAAGATGAGGTTGGCGTTTGATTATATCTTTTGTTTCATTCTCTAGGTGATAATGATGATTGGCTTGCCAGGGGCTGGGAAGACTTCATGGGTAACTAAGAAGGTTTCAGAGAATCCTGGAAAGTACAACATTCTTGGAACAAATAATATTCTGGATAAAATGACGGTGAGACACTCTGCACTAATTTTTACTTTTTTTTTTAACACCTATCTAAGAAATACATCTGGAGTAATTTGCTCCTCCTATCACACTTCTGTATCATATGCCACATGCTGCAGCCAATAGTCACGACTCTTCATTTAGATGACTGGGTCACTTGGTTAGTCTGTCAGTGGAAGCTGCATTTACCACTGTCTGCTAAAGAATAGTTCCCTATACACCACCAATAATCCTTTTATGCATTTAACTAAAAATTCTGCAAATCTGGCATTGCTTGCTGTAGTTCTGCTGCTGCTTGTGAGTTACCCTAAATCTACCTATTCCATCTCTGTAAAACTTTAAAATTTTAACATTAGGTTGGCTGCAAAAAACAAATGACTGACTCTGGAAAAATGAACACTTTGCTACAGAGAGCCCCACAATGCCTAAGCAAATTTATTGAGATCGCTGCTCGTAAAAAGAGACATTTCATCCTCGATCAGGTAATATTATTTAATCAATAGTTTGTTTAAAAATACTTAACTATATTTATGGGTGGGGGGATTAGGAAGTCTTTTTTTTGTTGTTGTTGTTGTTGTTTCCTGAGAAAATTGGAAAGGAAGAAAATGGAGAAAACAGTGGTTGAATGTGGTAAACAGATCTGGGAAATGGTGAACATTGCAAATTTTTTAGCTTAAGAAAAACTTGCATATTCTTTTCCAGACAAATATTTCAACAGCAGCTCAAAGAAGGAAAATGTGCTTGTTTGCTGGCTTCCAACGCAAAGCTGTTGTAGTCTGCCCAACAGATGAGGAATATAAAGAGAGAACCCAAAAAAAGGCAGAGGTGGAGGGAAAAGATCTTCCAGAGCACGCAGTACTTAAAATGAAAGGCAAGCAGCTCTCATCTCATTTGTGTTTATACAGTGGTGTACTCAGTGATTATGCAATCTTTGAATTTAGAGACCAACACTTCTAAAATTAGAAAGCAATGTGTTTCCGCTTGTATAGCTTTAGACATGGAAATTCATGTAAAATTTAGGGGGTGATAACTATACTTGGTTTGTAGTCCCAAATAACGATGGCCTTGTAAGACATGCTATTGCTTATTGTATTTATGTAACATTATTTGATGCTGAAATATTAAGTGCTGTTAATTTGCTTATATGCACTTTTAGTAGGCTTGATGTAATGCTTAAAAGTTCTGACTGATCTCACTACTACTGTAGTAGAAATAAATAAGATGGCTTTTAGCTATAGAAGATACATATATGTAACTTTAAATTTTACTGTCTAATCCTTCAGTTTCCTGTGGGATCTTTAGATAAAACATATATTGATAGTGCCCCAGAAAGCCCAGGCTGCAGTCAGACGAGGGACCACACACAAAGCAATGAAAATTGTGTAAAAAAAAAAAAAAAATCTTTAAAGTTGGATTTATTTATTGTTGTTTTGAATAGTAATAACTTCCATGATAATACAAATAAGTTTAATTTTTCTGCTGGTGCATTTTAACAATTGTCTTCCCTTCCTTTAGGTAACTTTACGCTGCCAGAAGGAAGTGACTGCTTTGACGAAATTACTTATGTTGAGTTACAAAAAGAAGACGCTGAGAAGCTTGTGGAGCAGTATAAGGAAGAGAGCAAGAAGGCACTTCCCCCAGAGAAAAAGCAAAATGTTGGAGTTAAGAAAGTTAACAAGAACAAAAACCCCAAAGGCAGAGGTGGAATGGCACATGGGCATGGGCATAGAGGCCGTGGGGCTGGAGGATACAACATGCGTGGAGGAAACTTCAGAGGTGGTGGTAAGCTTTCTATTCTGCAATTATTCAACAAGCTCTTAATACTAGTAGTCAAAGAATATTGGAATAAAAAGTGTACATAATTGTACATAAATGCTAAGCCAACTTTTAGATCCAGAACTTTCCTTTTATAAGTAAATCTTTGTGCAAAATCACCTACCAATGTATTTATGCTTGGTTTTATGAAAAAGTTCTCACCTATGCACTCGTTTTTAAATAAGCCATATGTGACACTTATTTACCATTGTAATGCTCCTTCACTTTAATTTCTAAATAGAAACTCTATACAAATTACTTTAAACATGTCTCTCCAGCTCCAGTGAACCGTGGAGGATTCAACCGAAGGGGAAACATGCCCCAAAGGGGTGGAGGGGGTGGTGGAGGTGCTGTTGGATATCCCTATCCTCGTGCTCCAGTCTATCACAACAGAGGTGGTTATGGCAATCGTGGAAACTTCAGCCGTGGAGGAGGTGGTGGTATGCCCAGCCGTGGTAATTTCAACCAGGTGAATAAAAAATTATTATAGCTACATACAATATTTAAACTTTTGGGAATGATGTTGAAAGCATACACAAAATAACAGCCATAATTCTGACAAGTGCACATGTCTTGTAATTAGGATATCTATCAGTTTAGGCTTGCTTGTTTTGGGAGTTAAAGTCAAACTGAAATTGGGGTATGAGATGTTGCATGTGTTTAAGGGAGCCTTTTAAGGGATTTCATATGCGTTTTTAATCGTCATTTACAGCGTAACCAAGGTGTAAGATACCACTGCTTGCTGCCACACATTCAATGGCTGAAAGTGAAATTGATTGGTTTATAAAAAGGGTTAGGGATTGGACCTAACAAAGTAAGATGAATATTCAATCTCTACAGTCCTCTCAGGCAGTCTGACTTGATAAAAAGTGACAACATGACCGCCACTGCCTATTCATAGCCATATCCATGAGCGTGTAAAGCCATGCGCAAGCATAGTCTTTTGGGCCCCAACCAGGAAATCTAGAGCTTCCAACTTTCCTTAGGCTCATGGTGCAGTTTTTCATTCCCCCTACACCAGGGGGCAGCAAAGTTAAATGAGGAGGGAGCCATTTCGGTCCCTCCTCCAGCGGCAACTGTTTTTTAGTGAGCAACACAGGGGGAGGAGCGCTCCGAGCCACAACAACGCAGCTAAAGAGCCGCACATTGCCGACCGCTGCCCTACACAGTCATGGATTGACCGTCATGGGGTCATTTCCATTCAGCATTTTTAATCACTGATCTATTAAGCGGAGCACTGAATAAGAAGAATAGATGTTTAGTGCTGTTCTTTCTGTTAATGCAAATGTTTAAATCCACCTTTTTTGTATACCTGAGACTACTGTTGTAGAAAGGATGATTAATTTTTACTTCATGCTTCAATGCTTATTTAATACCTGTAATGTGTCCTTAATTGTGTTAAGGCACAGTGATGCCAAGAGATGAACTTTATGTACCCTCCACACTCTTAGTCTGCAAAATGTATACATTTTTCACCTTCTTGGCTATGAACCACTTGATACGTGATTTTTAGTGGGGCTGTATATGCAACAAATTAAACTTTTCTCTCAACAGTTAATAGAAAGTTATTGAAATTGCTTTTGGGCCTCTTTTCAGTCAAATGTATTTAAAATTGATTTAATGTCTTTACTTGTATGGAATTTTGGCAATTAAATATCCTTTAAGTATGTGTAGTTTTTTGTTTATGCTTTTAATGTCAAGCACTATACATATTGGATTCACAAGCTGCACTGATGAAAGTAATGATTTGTTCATGGCATGTATCCTGCAGCAGTTATTATTCTTGTATATGTCCATGTCTTGATTTTACAAAATATTTTTAATCTGCAGAATTTTAGAGGAAGGGGAAATAACCGTGGCTACAAAAATCAGACTCAGGGCTACAACCAGTGGCAGCAGCAGGGCGTAAGTATCTAAATTGGTTCCACAGAGCGTTGAACGCTGTGGCCTTTCCTTCCTTCCTCCCTCCCCCACCTTGTCCTGTTTTTATTAACTGAACAACTCTAACACACATTTGTTTCCCAGCTTTGGCTATAGCCATTTAATGCTGTTGCAGTAGGTTGCATAAGATTGTTTTGTTTTTTTCCATTTTTGTTTTTGCTACTGGGTTTCTTGGTATCTAGTCTGGATTGGGCTCCTAGTTTAAACTAGCGGGATGAGACTGAATCAAATGTTTACACATATGACCTAAGCAGTTCTTGTTGGCAAATAAGCTTAAAAGCTTGTTAACATGTTAATATTTACCCCTTTTTCTAATTGCAGCAATACTGGGGTCAAAAGCCATGGAGCCAGCAGTACCACCAAGGATATTATTGAATACCCAAATAAAAATGAACTGATACATATTTCTCTTCAAAACCTTCACAAGAAGTCGACTGTTTTTCTTTAGGCTAACTTTAAAAAAAACAAAACAAAAACATTCCACAAGAGGAAGTGCCTGCGGGTTCTTTAATTTTGTTTGGGTTTTTCCCATTTATTTTTTAGTTGCTTTCTGGGTTGAATTTTTTTTTTTGTACATTTTAATTGCCGTTTTAAAGTGATTATAAAGAACCTCGGCATTGCGCACGATAAGAGAATGTGTCAGTATTCCAGGGTTCTAACATTTTTATCTGTAATGTGATTATTTTTTTTTTTTTTTTTTTTTTAAATAATAATGAAAGTAAAGATGTTGCTTTGTACCCGGTGTCTTTTCATTAATGAATTTAATCCCATAAGTGTTAAGTCTAGGGATTGTAATTGGGATTTGCTGCCACACTTAACGTTTTACATTTTGTCATGCAGCCTCTTAGTGGGCAGTGGTGATTTTTGGCTTGGAACTCTGAATAACCCACCTTCCTCTATATACTGTCCTTCTTGGGGTTTGTGTGCATATATATTAGCATATAAACAATTAAGGGTTTTGGAATAGCTTTCAGCATTGATGCTTTATATAAAGAAAAAAAGTAATGAACGTAGGGTACAATTGTTTAAAAGCTCTTAAATGTATTTTGCTTTCTGTGGAAACCGCAGAGACTTTAACTTGTGAAGGTTAAACACCATTTTCTCCGTTTGTTATGCATTTTGAATCTAAGAAAGGGCTTATTGCCTATTTCTAATTAAACTAAACTTGTTGTAAATCTAGTTGTCCAATGGGATCTGTATGAAGTTAGCTGTGTGTTTGTATTTCCATTTTCCCCATCCCTTGAATCTTTATTTCTTTATTTGCCTAGTGTGCTTGTAGTTGCACCGACTTTGTAAACTAATGAAAATTGTGAGTTACAGTACTACTTAGTATTTCTTTGAATCATGTCAGTTCTTTAATGGGTATATTTCACCTGCTAACCTCTATAGAGGATGAGCTGGAGGAAAAATTGCAGACCTTTTCATTTGCAATAAATTAAACATGAAATAACTGCTTGTGTTTGGGATTGTCACATTATAAACAAGGAAAACAAATCCCTTTTAATCTGCCACGACTGCTTATATTTGAATGTAGTTAATATGTTTGTGCTGATGTCCAGACTCATTCCGCTATAAAATAGTGGATTGGGGATCCGTCCTTTTTACAGCAGTTTGGCCTT
Organism: Pipa parva; assembly: GCA_019650415.1. Lineage (NCBI taxonomy): Eukaryota > Metazoa > Chordata > Amphibia > Anura > Pipidae > Pipa > Pipa parva. The sequence goes on along the minus strand of WMED01014949.1, from coordinate 5,264 downwards.
TGTCTGTATGCACACCTCAAAGGCCTTGATTATGGCAGTTACTTCAGATAAGCACCAGCTGCTTTATATTGATACTGCTTCCCAAGACAAGTGCAAAGCAGTTCAGCGTTGTCAAAGCCCTGCGATGCGAAGCATGGTATAAAGTAACCAGTTACATGAAGGGGATTTCACCTATGTCCCAGCTGAACGATACAAAATGCTTTGGAGCAGCTGACGTTCTGTGGCTTATTATCCTTAAGGTAAAGTTTGACACGATAATGACTCCCGTCTCTTAACAATGGATGGGAGTACCTCCTATGAGACTTTGTACATAAAGCACATGCTTCACAACAATTTACTAACTCCTACTGGTAAGTTGAACATGTCACTAATTCCCTTTTATAAAAAGGGATTATACCCCCTCCTACTAGTCTACAATAAACTTTTATTTTTATGGTGCCTTTTAACTTCTGTGTGTGTGGCTTTTTCTTTGGTGAATCTACATATAAAATTGGAGTCAGGATTTTAGTTGGCTGGGCAATGTCTGTTTAGTCCTTCTCATAAATGTAATACAGCTTGATACTTAGAAAGTTGATTGGGGTTTAATATCACCTAGTATATAACATAGTGTTTAGACTACAAAGAGCACTCCGAACCTGCTTTTGAAATAGGTGGTTTAGTCAATGAGACTAGCATAATATAGAAATAATTTTTTGAGCTAAATGTCTCAATACAGTTTAAATGTATATAGTGTTAAATTACAAAGTGTCTTAAACGGCCCTCTATGAATCCATGTACATTAGTATGGAACCACGCTCTCATTGCACATTTCTGATGATATAAGTTGGTTGTGTTTGTGGATAGTGATAGAATTTTTAGTACTGATCTTGGTTCTCCCTCCTCTTTGCTTTACATAGTGAGCAGCATTGCTTTGAAGAATTTGGTTTGCATCATATACTATTTCCCCGCCTTCCCCCCAAATTCCCATTATATTGTAGTAGTGGAAATGAAGAATCCACTAACCCTGTAAGAGGAGATTATGGTCAGTTAACAGCACAAATCTTGTTCTGAAAGCTTCTAGAAAAATTTTGTAAACTAATTTGGCCATGCCACATTTCCTTAGTCTAAATACTGTTTACTGCCTGCATGGATTTGATTTTCATAAATTTACACACTTGATATACCTATTCTAATTTCATACAAATTTGGTTTTTTGTTTTTCAGACTACCATTTGTATGATTGCTTAGCAAAATGTGAGTAGCTTTTTCAATGCTCCTTTTTTCCCCAAGATTCCTGCCAACTTGTGCTGTTAAACTAGATGTTCTAGCAAAAAGGGTGCATATATTAGGGTTTTTATTTTGCTACAGTAGGAGTCGGTTCCCCCATATTGCAAACTTTTTTTTTTTTTTTTGGGGAGGGGGTGAGGGGGCTGCTGGAGTTAGGGAAAATTGTTTGGGTGTTGAAATGCTGTTTGTGGAACATCAATCAGTTTGTGATGGGTGGGTTAAAATCATGTGATCTTTTTAATGATGCTACTAAGAGTTTCTCACATGTGATATCACCTGACATAAATGTGGGAAGTTACTTTGCATGATCTGCAATCTAACCCAGTTTGCCCTAGGAAATCCCTTATTCTGTTCAACTTACATAGTTTTTCTTACTGTTTTTCAGTTATCCTTGAGCACACCTTCTAACTGCAGAAGTGTGTTGGCTGGTAAGTAAACTTGTAACAGGTAAGTACATAGTAGTGATTCCCAGTGGTATTTTCTCTGTAAATCTGTTTAGTATATAGTGAATGTACTATATTTTGTTAAAATGCAGATGTGCTGTGAAAGCTCTTTTGGTATGGTTTGCCTACACTTGTTGGGAGGGCTGCTAGCATGCTAAATTGCATATATCGGCACAATTTCCATAAGGAATGTTTTTTTTTTTTTTGTGTAAATTTTCTGTGCTTAGAATGTATCCATTCTTATGTAATAGCCTTTTTTTCCCTTTTATAATTGGCCCATTATCTGTCTGCTTGGACAGCCACAAAGCTGTAAAAACCAGGAATTTAAAGTCCAAATGTTGATAGTTTGGTGCTACGGATCTTCTAAATCTTTATGGATCTGGATCAACCTGCATTTATAAAATATCTGCTTAGGACTGTAGTTGAGCAGTGCTACTTTAGCCTTCCTTGGCTATATAAATTAATATGTCATGAAAATCCTACATAAGCATGTGAATCTAAAATAAAATAGTTATGTCAATCATGCAAATTACAAAATGTAAGTTAATTTTTGTATGCTAGCTTTGCCAGCAATAAGTAGATCATATATGAAATAGAGACTGTCATTTTGTTAATATGCAGTTTACAAAATCCTAACTGCATATTTATTTTGTTGGCTCCTGTTACCAGACTTTTGTTGCTGTTTGAAAAGTCTAGTATGCATTTCCCTTATGAAGAAAATGCAAATACTCTAATTGTAAAACTTTTTTCTATTTTTTTTTAAAGTAAAGGGTTTCCCCTTTAAATTCCCAGTTTCTGTATGTAGATGTAGCGAGCTGAATTTAGAAAAGCTGAAATTGTTCTGCTGATACTTTGAGAGCCTGATGTGTTAAGTTTCTTCTTGGGACACAAGCTAAATTTACTATTCTTAAATAATTGTGCTAGGATGCTGGAGAATCAAAACTGTTAAATAATGGCTACATCTCTATTCGCCACCCTTTCACAAGAACAAATAGAAAATCCATATTCTCTAGTTGTTAGTGGGCAAAGCAGCCTAAAAATGGTGGAATCCTTCCCCATACTAACCTGCCATTGTATTTGCTAACATCCAATTAAATCAGTGGCCTTCTGCATATCCGTACAGATAATTCCTGAATTAATTCAAAGATTCTTTTCTTTCATCCAAATGAGCCAGTAAAACAAAAAATAAACTAAGGTGTTATATATTCTGTTCATGTATATTGACTATACATTTTGATCACTCGGTGTATCCTCTAAAAGGAATTGACATTATGGGTTGGTGTTTATTGAACAATAAATATCTCTAGTTCATTTTAAATTAAAAGGAGATCAATGCATAATAAAATATTTTAAGATGGATTGCCATGTAGTAGAATGGAATTTTATGGTTTACTTTATAATTATAGCTGGCAAAACAGGTACACTATAGATTTTGAAAATACATCTTTAAGACCAGTGCTACGGTCCCCAGTCCCTTTGGCTATAAATTGTAATGCAGTAGGATAAGTTAGTTTTTCCCAGTACATACCTTTGTTTGGACAAATGGGTTGCAGCATAACTGTCTCTGAACCTACTGACATCTCACTGCAAGTCCCGACCTTGACAGCTGTGCCCTGTTTCACTGAAGTAATACCAGGTTGTCTTTGAAATGTATGTAAAAGCAGTACTACACCATTCTGCTCATAGCTATGAGGCTCTGCATCTGGTCTAATCCTCAAACATTTCTGAAGCCCAATGCAGGTACTCCCTCGAGCTATGTCCCTGATTTGAGTCAGTGGAGCTGTCCACATTGTTTTTCTCTTAATATGTAAAGTTCTGTCTGGATCATCTAATTTTCAAAAAGGTTTTTTTGGGACTAATTGTGAACAAATGTTTGTGTTTAATAGCACATTGACTTTAGTGCCTATAAATATTACTATATGTTTGTAAGTCCAGCATGAGATCATAGCTTCTGTTCCTTCCTTTAAGTTGAAATGAAACATTTGAGAATCATGGCAAAGAACATTCATTTGGTGTATGGAAATAATAAGACTCCTCAGACATTACATGGGTTTTAATCATGAAATCAAAGGAGAGTGTTAATGCAAGTCTTTTTACATGTGTACTTTATGAAAAATGTTAGGTTAATATTCATTTTGCAGCCTGCTTAAGTTTTCTTTCTGTAATGGAATCCAGTTTTAATTAAGTCCATTAATTTCATTTGGAGTCCGGTCTGTTCTTCTGCAGATGGGGGTCCATACTGCTTCCTTCAAATAGGACTTTGTTTTTAATGCCTTCCTGAACCATTTTTTGCTGAATTCTTAGTTTTGCATTATTGTATCTGCAATACATCCTTCAAAACAAAAAAGGGTAAAAGTCTGTATAAATGAAAGCTGCATTACTATTTGGTACTTTTCAAGTAAATGTACTTCTGCTTTGCATACAGACGAACGTTAAGTTATTCCTATGAATGAAAAGTAGAATTTGGAAAATATCATTTACAGAACCAGTCTCCATTGACTTGATCAATAATTTCTTTTACTGTTATGTAAAATTCATGTTGCAACAGGTTATTACATAGTTCTGTCAAATATTCCTCCCCCCCCGGGGGGAAGCTAGGCTGGTCACCTGTTAATGTAGTGAGCACCTGAATATGGCAAGTGTCTACCACTATCCATTTAGTAGTCGCCACAATCTACTTAAATCCTGCATTAAAAATTCAAGGTCATTATAAAGGCTTTTTGTGTATTTCTGATGAGCACTGAGAGGCTTACTAATCAAGGAAGTTGTTTTTTTAACACTAAATCTGGAATCCTTTTGGGATTAGATTCCATGTAACAATGCTTTGTATATCAATGTTACAATACAGAAGATTTTCATTTACCAGGAGATTCCCAGCAACAATACACAGCTGAATCGTGGTTGATGAAACAGAATCCTCAATCTATTGGAACTGGAATTTCTACCATTTTTTGTTTACATTTTGATAAATTAATGAAACTTTTTATAATAAAGTATTTTACATAAAACGTGTTTTTGTTTGTTTTTTGTATTGAGAGACTTCCTCGGCAGAACATTTGTGAGTAGATCTGTTTTCCATTTTATTCACTGCCTGAGGCCTAAAATTATCTAAGGATTTTGAAGATTTACTTCCCCCTTCCAATAATTGCAGTCCCGCAACTGTTAGGGCAGTGTAACACCATGCAGAATATACCCAAAATATCTGAAGCATTTTCATTTATATGTGTAGGTAAATAACACCCCTAGAATAGCTTTGTCTTCTCTACCTTTTGGATAACTTGTATCCCATTAAAATGTATCTTTTTCATCAATGTACACATTTAAATTCTATAAAGCTTGATATGTGGTCTGAAGGAGTACCTACTATCTAGCCCAGGAGTCACCAACTAAAATTAACCGAGGTCCAAATTTAAAAATTTACCAGAAGCAAAGGTCCGGAAGATCAAATTTTTCTCACATGGACCAATGCCAGCGGCTGTGCTTGTCCTCCGCATTTAAACAGATGGGTGGATTTGATTGGATGATTTACATCACGTGTAGCGTTCTGGTGTTTTA
>WMED01014948.1:0-13830 GCA_019650415.1 Pipa parva | reverse complement strand
TTCAGATGATTTTCAGGGGTTAAAAAGTAGTCTTATACGCCAGCAAATACAGTAAATACATAAAACATTCAAAACAATACTGGCCAAACAGCCATATCAGATGCAAATAAGAGAATCAGAAGCTTCATGCCACGTTTTGCGAGCATATGGACGCCAACGTGAACAATACGACCAGATTAGAAGCAATAAGAACTGAACACAGGAAGAAAAACGACTCGTGAGTGCCTATTAACTGTATATAAAATGCATCCCAAAAATACGCCAGTGTAAATGTTTTTTATTGTTTGTTTTTTTTAAACGAGCGCATATACACTAGTATGTCCCTAGCCTAAAGGATACGGTGTGAAATAATTAGCCACGATCACAGATAGAAAAGAAGCATAGAAGCCTAGAGATGTATGTGGGAATTGTAATGTTTCGCTGGAGGCGCGGGGATTTTATTTTAGTAAGTTCTGTTTTACATGGATATGCTTTTATGACTGGAACATCTCTATTTTTGTTTAAATCTTTATCGTTCAACCAGATGTATTCCCGCGAACGTCGTTTTTAAGGAACATGATACAAAAGGATACACTAAACTGCTAGTTTAAAACAGCTGCAGCTGCATTTAATTTAAGAGTAATCTTGCCCATAATAATATGTTTCAACATGGCCTTGTTTTTGTGACACGATCACAGCTGTTCCAAACTGTAGTCTCTCTCTCTTCCTCTTTTTCCTTTTTTAATAGATGCAGCTGCATTCAGCATTAGAATAACAAAATGGATATTGTGAAAACTCATAGATTAATTAATCTGAATGTCAAATGCCTTTTTTTCTCTCTACTCCACTTTCTAATTGGACAGCGTGCAGATTTCATTCATAATGTATTGCCTCTGTGCCAGTTTTATTTAAAGAATATTTAATGCTTGTTCTCTCAAGGGGTGATTCTTAAGGGTGGAGGGAGGAAATATTTATTGATCACCTGCTTCAAGATTAATCCGATCTTCTTTTCTCCTGTTCCAGTGCTACAAACCTCTTCACTTCCTGCTTCCTCTTTGACATTAGTGTTTTTTTTTCTTCTGTGCATACTGGAACTGCTTCTGCACATACTGGAACTGCTTCTGCACATACTGAAACTGCTTCTGCGCATACTGAAACTGCTTCTGTGTGTACTCAAACTGCTTCTGCGCATGGTAAGAATTAACAAAACTGCGATATTGAAGAGGAGGCCTGTGACCTGGAACAGGAGAAATGTCCCGCTTTATGAAGTTTTACTCTACCCTGTGAAAACGTTGTTTTGAACGATCTGGATAAAAAAATTAGAAAATGGTTTGCTCCAATTACAATATATCCCTTATCGTTATATAGTCGCATCACCATTATTCTAAAAAAAAACAAAACATGAAACACTGACCAATTTAACATGAATATGACCACTACGTTTACACAATGCATAACTTCCCCATGGCAGCCTGATCCCAGAGTGTACCAACAGGTTCTATCACCCATAAGCCACCAGCTCAATAGGAAACTCAGACTTCCAAGAAGGGATTCCGTGGCCTAGAGACTGCAAACCTAAATTCCAATTATCTCCTCGAGGTGCCTTCCTCAAGATTCCACATCTTCTGTCCAACCCACTTCTCAGGACCACCATTGTATGTTGTGGCAATAACTCCTACCAAATACCCAACTAAAAGGGTGGATGGGAAAAAAAATCACCACTATTAACTATCACATTTATCTATGCCCGTCCCTTCAGTATATACAGTATGTGTGTGTGTGTGTGTGCGTGTGTGTGTATACTGTGCAATAGTTCACCAGATCACAGAAGACAATGGTCATTGCTAAATGTTCCTTTTTGTGACTAATTCACACATCTATAGGACAATTAACACCTTGAAAATATTGCCCATATTTGAAATCAATGGTCATCGGAATAATTTTCTGCTGCCACCATTGGAGCCCTAGTAGCTACATAGTCAATTTAAAGATACATTACACAAGTTGAAGTAAATAAATAGTGGGAGAATGCTGCAGTGGAGATTATATAAAATGATCATTAGGACCATACTGTCTAATTTGGTTTAAGGATGCTTCTCCTATAACCAGTGCAATTTCAGCTGCATAAAATGCATGTTTTAATGCATCAACTTTGGAAACCAAAGGAAGGTAATAGCCATTTATTCATGCAAAGGAATCAATTTAAAATAACAGTAAATGCCAAAAAATTAAAAATGCCTTTATATGTAGAACATATATATAAAGTGGACCATTTTAAGTCAAACAAAAATCCTGAAAGATTTCTGGAGAGAGCTTCCTGGGCATACATAAATGTGTGTTATCTAAAGTTTCACAGAAAACCATAAGACAGATGAAAGATAGACGCAACCAGCAAAGAGAAAAACAAACGCAAAACAAATAAAATGTGGAATTTAATTACAGCAATGCTTCCTTTTCTTCTGTTACTAACCTTTTAAAAACATCCGGCTAGAACTGTTTCACAGCATGTTGAAAACTGTCCCTACATCCAACCCTCTGATATATCAAGTGGAATTATTAATGAAAACTAGATCAACGGGCTGGAATAGACTTTTACCAATTCATGAATATACATTATTCGGACTCCAGGAACAGTATTACTTTGACAGGGAAGCGCTAATAGTTCTGTGAGTGGTGCAGGGAATTACATTGTGTTAAAATCACTATGACCTGAGAGTTAATAAACATTAGAGCATGGTTCATACAAAGAATTCATTAATTGCAGTGTGGCTAATGCATACTACTGATTACTAAGTAATTACTAAGCGATATATACTCTCGTCATATAAATGCTGGTCAGTTATTAACAAATAACTCTTGAGAAGTTATACGACATGTCGTTTAGGATTACAACAAGGCTTTGTTAACCCAGCAATGTTAATCTGCTCATGGAATAAATGTACAGGCAACTCAATAGTAACAGTACAATTTCAAAATATGAATGTCTGCCATAACAGATGTTAAAGGGGAGCAAAGGTCACAGGCTGACAGGAATGCTAAATTCCAAAAACATCCTTAATGTCAGACTGCCATGCCCAGATAATGAGAACATTTCCAATGGGCCCCAGAATGGGCCAGTCTGGCAGGTCCTCCAGCTCCAAGCTGGACCATTCAGAAGTCGCACCTGACATTTCACTCCTCTTTCTGTGCCAGACTTGTTTGTGACATCACATGACAGCAGCCTTATGTCGAGGTCCTCTAAGTGGGCCCCAATCACCTCAGTCCAACACTGAACACCTCTGGAACAACATTGCAGAATAATAGGCTGAACTGGATGGACTAGTGTCTTTGTTCGATCTCCTAAACTTTGTAATTATGTTCAATATGTAGGAGTCATTTCCCTTTCACTCTACCAGCTTAATTGATGTACGTTTGTACTATTTTGTGCCTTTTGAGCTCCTGTACTTTGCTTCAGCTAGTGCAGCTAGAAAAGCTATGCTTTAATGTCACTGTCAGTGGTTGGGTGCCCATGTTTGGCTTTTCTACTGAGTTAACAGTGATAGGGTGCCCATGTTTTGCCTTCCCCCGAGTTACTGATATTAGGGTCTCAGTGTCAGGCCCAACCCTAAGAGTGTCACTTAGTTCCCTTATAACCTGTTCTGGGAGAGATCTCTCCTGTTAGTCTAAATTTAAAAATAATGCAGTGAGGAAGGGTTAAAGAGGGTTTCTGTACCCCAACGAGTCAGTGCCTGGGTGAGGTGGTGGAAATCAGCCCACCTAAGTCAGAGATTCCAGTTGATAGTGTAGGATGATAAGGGTATTGAATAGCTCCAAATGGCAAGGTTCAGTAGAAAACTCCCATGAACTCCTCCTTGGTTCGAAAGAAGAAAGCAACTTAGCAACTATAACAGTAATGTTATACATTAATAGTACAGTAATATACTGTACATACAATCACTGTACAACTTCATAAACCTCTAATACTAGTGTACGTTTGGGTTTACACTTTTCAACATAAAACTGTTTTGATAAGGCACTATTAGTGTCTATTTGTTCTGTTTGTGTTTTTTTAGGTTTTTATTTATCACTTTGTATTTATTTGGAAGAACACACATTCCAATTGAAAGAAGCGGCAACAGGTGGATTCACTTAGAATTCTTTGTAACACTTAAAGGAGAACAATAATCTTAATAACTTTTGATATATTCACCATGTTTGTGGAACACGTTTGATTTCACCTTATTGGTATAAACTTAGCGCTGCTTTTGATGTATTGTCTTACACTGTACACATTTTTCTTTTTAGTAATGAGGGGAACAAACTGCTGATTTACCTGCAGTGCTTCCTTATAAAACAATACATTTCATAAATATTAAGTTGCGATAGACTTGTTTATACATTTTAGAGAAAAGTCGTCAGTATTCTAGTTTTCCAAAAAGTTTTCCAAACTCAGATAGTTGACCACTACTGTCTTTTCAAGTAAGATAGAAACCTTTTTGGTGTTAAAAACTGAGAACAACCTGCCAAAATATTATCAACTGAATAAATGGACCTTAAGATAAATGTGTTTATAGACCACGTGGGGGGAAAACTTTTTAAAATTATAAAACGACTGCTCATATTAAAGCATGGCTATTGGCTGTCAATATGATTGTGGCTCCATCCGATCTGATACCCAGAAGTAAAGAGTTCAAAGCTCTACATTTTGATTGGTACAAGAAAACACATGACACTCCACTTACTGGCGTGGTCAGATCCAGAGGAGCCACAGTTATTTTCATAATGCTTAGAGCTGCCTATATTTAAATAGATACTTATTTAAGCAAAGGGTGCATTGTTTTACATGACACACAATTTCAGTTCTGTACGTTTTGTAGGGCAAAGTCAAATTATTCTTTGTCACACTAGTTCTGGCTCAGCGGTGTATCGATCCTATTTCATTTGTTTACCTATTTTAGGTTGTCTCGTCTCCCTAAATGCCCCATTTCTTGCTCACAGTCTTTACCTATTACCAACAATTGATGGATCTGTGTCTGTCTGTCACCTGGGCCTCTGCTTGATTCTTATTGTGCAGTGTTACAGATTCATTTGCGGAGCGCTAGTTCTTGACTTGCAGCTAGTTTCCTATCTAATTTTATTCTCTCCGTTTCTCGATATTGTCTCCACAGCTTCCTAATATCCAGTGAAGGGGAATGTCACCTTTTCTCTGCAGGAAAGAAAATAAATAGTAGCAGGGATGAAGACACAACAACATCTTATCGTTTATGAAGGTAGCTAAGCTGAGGTTGATCATCCGCAGCTTCTTTTTAGAAAACAAGAGATTAAGGATATTTAAAATAGATTTATTTTATCTGGATAACAATGACTGAATTCCTTATCTAAATGGTCTTTGTTGTAGAAGAAAACGACTATAAAAAAAAAATATCCTCATTTTGCCTATTTATTAAAGTAGAAATTAAAGATATCGAGACGTATTTCTAATGAGGCATACACCCTCTTTAATGTAGGATTTACTTTCTCTTCATTTTCCTGTATATGTTGGGTAAAATGTATCTGAATACACGCCGGTTTTTTTTTTAACTGAGGCAAGAGGAATTAAATGGTAGAAAATAAGATAGAGGATGAGGGGGTTATTCACTAAAGTCCGACTTGTTGCGTATAGGTGTGAATTCGCCAGATAAAGACAGTCGCAATAGGCTGCTACTGTCGCAGGCGCATCTTTATAATGAGAATATTGTCGCAGTCGCGACTTTATTATGGGAAAATTGTTGCGACTTTATTATGGGAAAATTGTTGCGACTTTATTATGGGAAAATTGTTGCAGTCTTAACATTAAAAAAATTGTTGCGACTTTGTAATGTGGAAATTGTCACAGTTGTGGATTTGCTATGGGAATCCGCTGCTTGCGAATTCGACAGTCGAATTTGCACCTTAGTGAATAACCCCTTGAGTGTGGGACCGAGATGTGCTGGGGGACAGTCTCAGTCTGATGACATGGAGAATAAAACAAGTGACAGAAAAACAGCTTCTTATCACTGGTAACGACGCGGCTTTCCTCTCACTCATTCCCAATGCTTCACAGTGCTTTATACAGTGTGAACGTTGAGCGTCCACAGAGTTCAATTGCGAAGCAAAAAGTGCAGCGAAATGAGACGAGTCATTGGATAAATGCTGGGCTTTGTCCCACCCATCGAACGCTCAGCATCTCTGGGGGTCTATGGGGCAGTGGGCTGGCTTCGGCTGCCCGGACTCTCAGCTACTGGATGATGATTGGATGATCTGTCTGAGGCTGAATACCTTTTTGATTGACAGCGAAATGAACGAATCAGTGATCTTTTGGTGTAAACATCCGTGGGAGCATTTTTTAATTTTCATTCTGTTCTGAGTTGAACCGGAGACTTTCCTAATTCTCTTAGCGGCATTTTCTTTGTTAAAAATGACTAGCTGCAAATCGAGCTTCTATTTCTGCTGCTTGTGTTTGTTTATGATGTCGGCTGAAATTCAGCTTCCCCTCCTTGAAAGACCAGCATCCGCCACTGGTATATATATATATATATATATATATATATATATATATATATATATATATATTTATATATATATATATTTATATCAGTTATATAATCTATTATTAAGTATGAGACTTTTTATTTTGCCTGTGGAAAAACACAGAAAAGTGAAGAAATTCCATGAGATACTGAGAATTCACCTATTTTAGGCATCTGGTGTAAAATAAATTGTGTCATATTTTCTGTGCTTGAGAATATGACATATGCTGCAGTAATCTGATTCTCCGAAAAGAAAAATATTAACTTAAGGAAACACTGTAAGAAAACAATATTTAAAGGAAAAAATAAAGACTAGTTATGAAAATGATTGACATTGGCAGGCTTTTGTATTCCCAGTTTCCCTTTAATACAGAAAGGAAAGTGACCTGGAACCATTCCTAAAGCATTTAATTAAAAGAACAGTTTCATCAAAAATGAAAATACCTCTAATGCATTTATAGTTACTATAGATTCAGGGGGTCATTCACTAAAGTCTGAATTGTTGCGTATAGGTGTGAATTTGCCAGATAAAGACAGTCGCAATAGGCTGCTACTGTCGCAGTCGTGTCTTTCTAATGAGAATATTGTTGCAGTTGCGACTTTATTATGGGAAAATTGTCGCCATCTTAACTTTAAAAATTGTCGCGACTTTACAATGAGAACACTGTCGCAGGTTTGCTATGGGGATTCACTGTTTGAGAATTCGACAGTCGAATTCTCACTTTAGTGAATAAGGCCCACAATGTCAGTCTATTCTTCAAAAATTCTAAATTGTGTTTGTAAAGTATGATTTTCAGCTTTTTAGCTTTATCCACTGGACTTTCCAGGGCACTTTCTGAATATGCATTATCTAAAGAGCATAGAGAATAAAGGGATTGAGTCAGGTCAGTTTAAAAACATGGCTGCTGTCTGTAAATATAAAAATAGACAGAAAGCAATAGAAGTCATGAATTCAAGTTTAAAGATAAAATTTTTACACTTGCTGCATTTAAATAATTTCCATGTTAATCCAAATGTGATATTTTATATATTTTTTTGAAAGTTACTGGTCCTTTAAATGTAATATTAATTAAGGAAATCCAATTCTTTCCTTTGTGCAAAGAAAGTGCACAATGGCAACATTTTATTTATTTTTATTTTTTTGTAAAGTGAAATGCTTTCATGGCAAATGAAATATGTTTTTATCAAACTGTAAATATGTATTTTACGGTAGAGTAGTAAAGACCAATAAATAATTATGGGGGGGAAAATCATTAACATCTTCTTTAAAGGGACATTATAGCCTGTAAATAAAGAGCTTTCTATTTATTGGCAAAACAGTTATAGCAATTGAAAAAAAAAAAAAAAACAAGCACTTGGAGCAGAGGTTTTCATCTAATCTGAGCCCCTCCTCCTTAAGTTGATGACTATACTCACTAACTGAGCATGCTCCCCCCTCCTGAAACTTATTAAAATTCACTTTCTTCAGGAAATTACAAGGCAGCTGTAATAGACTGAGAAGCTGGATAAAAGTAGCGTAAAACAGCTCAGACATTGCTAAGTAATGTAAATCCTGTACATAAGTAACAGCCTGCACAGAGGTATCAAAAGGAGGGGAAAGAATTAGCTCAGAGCCTCTGCTCCAAGTGCTTGTTTTTTATTCAGTTCCTATGACTGTTCTGACAAAATCTGTAAGCATTAAATTGTCATTTTAACACTTGTATTTAAAACTAGGAGGCCTATAAATAGAAAACTCCTTTTTACAGACTTTAGTTTCTCCTTTAATTGCCCTAAGACTAGTTCTTGCAGTAATAAACATTGCGTACAAGACAATAACTAAGTTTTAAACAATTATGACTCACCGTTTTATTGCACTATTACTTTCCATTATACAATAGATACGCTAGAAATTAAATCCCAGTTCACCATTTACAAATCTCCAATATAATCATTTTATTGCTTGTATTATTACTATCCTTATATTACAGAAATCACTTGCCTACTGAAATTACTTATTGGAACTTTTGTATCACTGAAATGATTCACAGCTTTTCTGTTAGATGTTGCCAGTTACTTAGGAAATAGATTAGACATTACGATCGCTTCAGTTAATTGATTTTTTTTTTTGCTTAGAGTATATTAAATAACTACAAATGATAGCTAAACTGATATGATATCTAGTGAATATAGAAGGGCAAAGCATACCCATGAACAGTAATCCATCACAACCAAGCATATTTTCTTCCGAAAGGTTGCTATAGTTACTGGCCTGGGTAAACATAGCTCATCGTAATGAATTTCCCAGAATGTGCAATACAATTTAATTTCCTGTCTTTAAAGGGGAATTGAATTCCAAAAATGTTTTTTTTTTTTAAATACTAGTTTAGGTTGTACTAATGAAATAAACATTTTTGTAAATATATTTAAAAAAAAAAATGTATCTTTATGCAGCGTTTCTCTCTGTCATCTTCCCTGTCAGCCTGACTTTTCTTTCCTGAGTTGGGTTGGGTGGGGCTAAATGATGATTGGCATTATAGCTCCTCCAATCAGATCCCTTAAATCATGACCTAGCAGGGATCTAATTGGAGGAGCTATAAGGTCAGTTATCACAGGGAAGATGACAGAGAGAAACGCTGTATAAAGCTACATTTTAAAAAATATATATTTACAAAAATGTTTAGTTCATTAGTACAACCTAAACTAGTATTAGAGTTTTGAAGGGCGAAATTTATTAAATGCGGAATTTTTTTCCGCACGTGCGGAATTTCGATCGATTTCCGTTCGTGCGGTAAAAAAGTTCTGATCGTGCGATCGGAATTTAAATTTCGCCCCTTTATAAATTTCGCCCTTGAGGTGACATTTAAACTATTAAAGTTTTTTTTTCGTTGTTTTTTTTTTTTTTAACAATTGTTTCTTCTGTGGTATAAAAGTAAAGCTGTGGTTGTTGCCTAGAAAAAAGGATACAGAATTTATTTTATAGAATGTGATATATACAGGAACAGGAAATGACGAACTCTTTGTTAAGAGCAGAAAAGACCATAAAGGTTTACAGAGAGCGAGGGGCAGCAGTGGAGCATAAATTATTTCCCCCTCCCCTTTAATAATCACCCCTTGATTTAATGAGCATTTATTACTCCTTTAAAGGGACCATTCCTTACATATATATGAATCAAATTGTATGTGGTTTCACATGAAGGTAATGTGAACATGGCATATCACAGTGCTCAGTTATCTACCTTTCGGTATTCAGTATATATTATAACTTATAGGAATTGTAACATTCCACTTCAACAATACAAAAATTCCCTGTTAGGTAATGATTGTTAACGCTAAACGGGCTTAAAGCACAGCCAGGATAAAACGTTCATTCAGAATCCTACCAGAGCTCCTTATTTCAGAGAAAAACTCCTCATCAGCATAAGAAAGACCAGCAGTAAGTGGTATAACACTACAAGTCATGCTTGAAAAACTCTGTTTCCTATTTACCATTCAGGAACTAGAATATGGTATTATGATGATAAATGCATGTAAGATCCCTACAAATAACCATTTCAATGAAGCAGTATATAAAGGATAAAAGAATCCAGGTTTATTCTCTAGTACAAATTTATGCACAGTTAGAATCTAGACAATCCCTTAAAACCAAATGCGCTGAAACATAAAAAAAAAAAAAAAAGTACTCGCGGGCAATGTAAAAGCGACAAAAAAATAAATAACAATAATGGCAGGTAACAATATATGATGGCTTCCAGGTTTTTAAAATTTTTATCCCAATTCTTAATCCAAAGCTTACAGAAAAATGATTCCTCAAAAGCAAGAATTCACAAATTTAGTCCTATATTGCACAGCATAGGAAAAGATGTATGTATTTTGTTTAAAAGTGTGCCATTCCTTTAAGAAAGTGCTAAGGTTACGTAGTCACACTTTCTAAATCCCAGGTCATCTAAGTTGTGGTGAGGATGGGTATGAGGATAGAGATGACTGCAGCCAGTTAGAGGGAGCAATGAGAAGGTAGAAGACTGACAGTGTTTGAAGGAACCCTGAAGGAAACTTCAAGAGAGGTACTCCTCTGGTTAGAGAGATGCGGCTACCTGATATGTTTAGAACCCTGGTAGATGAAAGGTTAGGTAGATTGTCAAAAAATTTATTTTTGATCCTAGCACATTCACCACATGGTAAACAGGAGCCAGCCAAAGAGGTACCCAGCTGACCCAAAATGGACCATCCAACAAAACAAGACCAACACTGCTCACCCAACAGAATGAGTTCACACAATGTTTCAGGTGGCACCTGATGAAGGAAGGCATATTCCACCCTAAAATGTAAAATGTTGTGTCAACTCATTCTGCAATTTTCCCCTTGAAACATAATGGTGAGCAGCTTTGGTTTTGCTTTGTTGGTTAGTTAGATTGTCCCCTAGTGGCAAGTCAAGGAATGTTAACAAGCAAAAAGCCCCTGGACAATGCTAGATGAAGTCTGCGAAAGAGTGATAGGCAAGTGATATCTGAAAGGTGAGTACCTAACTTTCCAAGTCTGAAATAGACGCTGGAATAAAAACATCTAAAAGATGGGTACCCTGGGAAGAGGGAACCTGTATGTAATGTATACTAGATATGCTTGTGTTGCCAGTGAGGCCTATTTTATCCCCACACAGTGACTGAGGGGAGGAGATGTTTCATAGAAAGTTTTAAACTGTTGCCTGTCGAATAGATAGAATATCTTAAACAGGAAACCAGCAAATGGTAGTGTGCTACCAAGGTGACTTTATTTAATGCATGACATTACATGTTTCGGGCCTTGCCCTTTTTCAACATTTGAAAAAGGGCAAGGCCCGAAACATGTAATGTCATGCATTAAATAAAGTCACCTTGGTAGCACACTACCGTTTGCTGGTTTCCTGTTTAAAATTTTCAAACCTTGAATTTGGTGCTAAAGACGGAAGCACCAAGGGACCAGCCGTCCTTAAAGGACTACTGGATTGCTGTTCCAGGAGGAAGAAATCTGAAAGACTGTGAATGGATAGAATATCTGTGTCCCAGATTTACTGTGCCATCTCTGGATTATTGTTTTAGTGGGGCGGATGTTGGAAACAAAAGAAAGAAGAAGTATGGGTTGGGGATGAGACTTATTTCTCCATTCATCTAGGATTTCCACATACGATTCACAGTAACTTTCTTGTAATAAGAACAAGCTTAAAATAAAGCACAATATTATGAGGTGCTGAAGTGAACAATTTCAGGTTAATCAGTGGTTTTCATTTCCCTATATATTTGGAAGCATTAATTATCAAAACTTGTCGATCAAATTTTTCAACCTCGATTTTTCGATAAAAGTTTTTGTTGGTCAATATCGATCGAAAATATAAAGCAACTTTAATATTTAAAGCGAACAGCCGAGATGTTCTCGAGATAAAGTCGGGCTTTTACGAGTTTAATAAATTTTGCAATTAGTGTGAACAGCCATATATGTATTTCTAGACTCTATTGGACGCTTCAGTATGATGTTCCTAAGCTGATTCTGCTGAGGCTTTATAAGCTCCTTCATGCACATGGGTCTCTGAAATAAAGAACAAATGAGACCTGCGTCCCCACTTGAATTTTAGCATTAAACAAAGTTGCTAAATCAACAATTACCTGGCATATTAACTCATATCAGAGAACGCTTTAAAGGTACTGGAGTCGGATTTGCCTCACCTCGCGACTACTCGAGTCGCCTCGCCGAGACTGGAATACCTTTAAAGCGTTCACTGATGTCCATGTGTAGTACAGAAGCGAGCACGTAACCATTTTGGCGAGGTGAATCGAAGGATCGCAAGGTGAGTTCACACTTTGCTGAATTACCCCCAAAGTCTAAAATAATGCACATTGGAAGGTACCTTAGATGCTAAACACTGTATTGAGAGCTGTGAAGACCAACCATTGGAGCATGGAGAAAACATTAGGGGTGTAAGAGAAGAATATTGGGGTTGGAGTTAAAGGTATCAAAATGATGCATCATTATTAAGTGAATAAGAAGAAAACGCGGTACATTAGTATGTTTATAAAAAGAAAAAGAGAAGAGGTAAGTTTAAATAACTATTACCGATGTAAAGGGTGCTACAGAATTCTAGAGTCTACATTAATCATCTAAGCTAATTTTACTTTGCAAACAAGCTTTCTGTCAGAACATGATAAAGAACATCCTCTCCAGAGTGGTTTGTAAGCAACATCTTAGAGAGAGGAGACTGAGTGACCTGTCCTTGTACTGCATGACAGGATAAATAATGTAAGTTTTAGAGAACAATAAAGCTCTATCAGAGTATAAAGATATACAGCTTGTTGGCATGGTTTGCTGTTTGATTGTTACATGCATGATTATCCACATCAACAACACCTATCTACTGGAAGACCTCCAGTATAGCTAGTCCGGCCAGTTGACCATAGGCAAAGAAAAAAATGACAATGAAGTATCATTGAAAACATGTCTAAATAACATATTTCTAAATGAACGTCTACAATCATCTGCATTTTTGTATTCCTTGCACCTTTGTGCAGGCAAAGAACAAAGCAGCGAACCAGTTTAGATGCATTGTTCACCACTTGTGATGAAGTTAGAATAAGGTGTCCAGAAAGTACCAATGTAAACCCTTCAGTAGATGGAAAGTGCAAAAACTGTGGGGGGATTCCCCCTAAAGCGCTTACCGCATAACCAATGAATGTTGGCGATGTAAAATACAATCAAAGGGTAGTCAATCCCAGATCCACAACTAGGTCCAAATGCCACAAATTTAAATGTTTCTTCACCTCAAAGGATATGAAAACACTAAGGGGGTTATTCATCAAAGTCCGAATAGTCGCGTTATGGTGCGAATTCGCGTCTATTCTCTTCTTCTCCAGTGTTCGCTTATAGCCAAAAGTCTGTGAAGTGGCGAATTCGCAACCAATTCAGAAGACTATGCTACAATACGAGCGACTGCGACATTCGCCAACATACGGAGTTATTCGCATCATTTTGCGTGCGCGTGCATAATTATTTTAATATTTCGTTAATGTTTATAAAATGTGACAAACTGCTTGGTTTTAAAATGGTCACAGTCCCTTGCATCAGTTTTCCTTTGATCGTATATAAAATTAAACTTGCTATAAGTTTAGTGGAATATTTAAATTAGACGCAAATTCGCTTCTCATCGCTATCTAGAGGGTGCGAATTCGCTTGTGCTACTGGC
The DNA here is from genome assembly GCA_019650415.1 of Pipa parva. Lineage (NCBI taxonomy): Eukaryota > Metazoa > Chordata > Amphibia > Anura > Pipidae > Pipa > Pipa parva. Next base: position 141 of record WMED01014948.1, on the reverse strand, counting down.
GGACGGCAGCGATCGCTGTCGCATGCGCAGTGTGACATGAAAAATCAGATCAAAATAGGAGGCGAAATCAAGCCCTGTGTGGTGTATTTGACAAGTGAAGGGCAGTGACATCAGTACCACAATGTTCCACTATTTAATCTG
>WMED01014947.1:0-13831 GCA_019650415.1 Pipa parva | reverse complement strand
AATAACATTGTGGGTAGCATAAACGTTTAAAGTCATAATAACATTGTGGGTAGCATAAACTTGATACAGTCTAACAAGCTGTACAAACAAGTACCCAAATCATTGGTTTCATTTATGTTACCATTTTAGCACTATCAAAAGGACTCTAAAAAAAATTATGAAAACATATTCAATTTACTGCCAGTTTTTGCATAATCCCACATATTTATACCATTTTATTGCATTTTTAAATCCTAGAAACAGAATGCTTATGTTACTAAGCATTTTGCTTTGTTTAAAAGAACCTAAGTTTTGTGATAAATGTTACTCATCTTATTAAAACCAATTATTATTATTATTTAATGCTCCACAGAAAACAGTGAACAAAACAGTAACACAAATTAGGAATTTTAAGAGAAGAATTTTAAAAGGAGGATGTAGGAATAAGGGGCAATTTCAAACCAAATTGGATTGTTTTTCTTTATCTGGTGTTACTGAATGTTAAAAGTGGCAGATACATTTATTTAATATGAGATCACAAAATGTAGTGCACTGCTTTTCTTTTTAATTTAAAAGCAGTATATTTTATCGATGAACTCAGAAACTGCTAATCCTTTGTCGTTGCACATTACTGGAAGAAAAGTCCTTACTCTCTCTGAAAATACTGACTGTACTAAAAATCCCTACCAATGAAAAGAACTAAGTAATGATTAATGAACTCTGTCCAGACTGGGGTCAAGGTTAGTTTTATCACAGAGTAGCAGCTTAATACTTTACAGAGTCTCCCGTCCTTACGTGAAGCATGTTATTTCTTTATATTAGTCCTAAAACATTTAAAAAGATGAATCTACATAATACTACAAGTGGAATATAGAATAATGCTTGTGTACTATTAAACAGGATATAAGAATAGTACACCATTAAAAGGGGATGCTTACCTTCAAATTCAATTCTATTATGTTGCAGACAATGGTGTTGTAAGGCACTTTTTTTTTTCTGTTCCCCATTTTGTTGCAATGGTGTCAATGAAATTCATTCTTTGTGTTTGATTTTTACGTTTCCAGTTCTTTCATTCCATTTTTTTATACTTAGAACGGGGACTATTTATCTTTCCTTTTTATATTAAAATCATTGCTTGCTTGATAGTTTAACTGATGTTAGCAATTATTTATATATATATATATATATATATATATATATATATATATATATATATATATATATATATATATACACTGTGTATGTGTATATATATATATATATATATATATATAATTTTTTTTTCTTCTTATCCACTTTGAAAGTGGACAGTTCTTTCTCATTTTTTCAAATTGTGTATGTGTGTGTATATGTATATACTGTATATAATCATTGTTTAATATGAGTATTAGCTTTGCCTTTGTTTCATACAGATGTGTGACAGCACAGAGGAAGGTGTGGATGGAGATAATGTGAATATGTCCGTAGTGCACCCCACTACTCCTGCTCAGTATTTTCACTTACTGCGCAGACAGATGATCCGAAATTTCAGGAAACCTCTCATTGTGGCCTCTCCAAAACTGCTTCTAAGATACCCGGTAAATAAATGCGCACTAGTTATCTGTGAACGTTGTTGCTGTAAACAGGTGTCAGACTGAGTTTTCAGCAGCAAGTTTCATCTGAAAATAAAACTTATTTGCTAAATCATAATGGCATCTATGAAATAATGATTTTTGGGTTCACTTTGTCTGTTTTGTGTTTTTGTATTGGGTTTACTTCCTCATTACACAATTCTTCATTGTTATAATTCAAAGTCAGCTGTGACTTCAGCATACAGAGCAAATCTTGAATAAATGACAAATGCAGCGTATTTGAGCTTACACTCTACTGTAATGGGAGAAATATGTAAGTAAGAGAGCCAGATAAAAATTGACTATTAGTTGGGTGGGGTTGGTTGAATATGTGAGTGTGTGTATGTATGTATGTGTGTGTGTGTGTGTGTGTGTGTGTGTATATATATATATATATATATATATATATATATATATATATAATTTTTTTTTCCAAACGTAACTTTGTTTGTATTTGCATAGGCTGCTGTTTCAAGCTTTGAGGATTTGGTGCCAGGAAAAACATTTAAACCTGTTATTGGTGATTCATCTGTTGACTACAAAAGGTAGTGTAGTCTTAGCTTTCTATATAATTATGCATACATGTAGTGCTGACTACAATTCCCAGAATCCCTTGTGAATATATTTTCTGGGCACCTTTTGTCAGCTGCCTACTTATATTTACTGGCAATGGTTCTTTGAAGAATGAAAGCTTTATCGAGATTCACAGGAGTATACATTATTATAATTCCACCCAGCAAGTGCAGTCTATCTATAACAGCACCAGCAGTCACCCAAATGCCACTGTGGACTGGCTGCTTTGTGCTTATTAAACATTTTCTGTGGATTCAGCTACCTGTATTTTGTTCATGCTTTGTGCTTCAAGTCTTGCAATGCAGCTGAGTAGTCTTTGGATTGTCATGTATAGGATTACATCCACAATGAATCATCTGGTCTGCACCACAGAAACAAGAAGAACCCTGGAAAATTGGACTTCCTTAAAGCCAGGAATATACTGGCTGTTTTGTAGCTCAGCTGTTTTTAGTTAGACTCAATATTGTCTATGGTGAAAAACAAAATAGCTTGTGTGGTTTATCCCACAGGAAACATACTATTTTTCTAGCTAAGCTACAGGGCCCTGGCTTTTTAGTAGCATTCAGGTACTTCACTTGTAATGTTATTTTCAATCTCGTTTTTTTCCACAGTGTAAACAAAGTCATACTTTGTTCTGGCAAACATTACTACGCTCTGTCCAAACAGAGAGATGCACTTGGTGAGCAAAGGCACAAGTTCGCCATCGTCAGATTAGAGGAACTGTGCCCCTTTCCATTAGAAACACTGCAACAAGAAATCAGCAAATATACAAAGGCCAAAGGCAAGTTTGCTCTTAGATGCTTTATTAACAATTTGCTGAGCTCAACAATAACAAAGGATGCTTAGTAAGCAATGTTATCAGTGCCTTAGTTACATTAGTTAAATGTTGCAAGTGGTAAAAGGAAGTCTTCATTGCTTCTGCCTGCAAAACTGGAAAGAAAAGAGTGCCCCATGCCAGCAGAGTATTGCAAGGGCAGAGCTGGACAGAGTAGAAATGGGAAAATGTTACTCTTCTTACAGCATCTGAGATACTTGGGAGGTTAGCTCCATGCTGTTGTACAGAAATGTTTTGTGCAGTTATATAGCAAGAGACCCACCCTGTGTTTTTATACAGTGTACATTTCCCCTTGTGCTGCTGCTGCACAGACAGCAAGCTACATGAGCTGGAGAGACCTCCCCATGTTTAACTGATAAATCTCTGTATTAAAGAGAGAGATGGCAGCACCACTAAACATGAAATGATTGTTTTAGTATGAATATTGTTATTATCTAGTGTCACTAGATAGTAGTCATTAGTAACTAATGTCACTAAGCAGTAACTGTGTAATTTACAGTGCATAACCTCCACTGCAATATTCTGGCATCATACTGAATTGATGCACATACCCTGGGATGTTCAAAAATGATTATATTACAAATTTCACAGTATAGTGCAAGAGGGAATCAGGCAAAGGTTGAAGAGCCTGTTAGCTTCCTGCCTTATTATCATTTAAACTTCTATGATGCCATGTTCTGCCTTTCTAAAATACAGTATGCATGAATGAAAAGTCTTTAAACGGTAGGATTCAGTATGGGTTTATCACTAGCAGCTGGAACATGCTTTAAGCTGTTAGTACTGTTGCCAATGTATCATGCAAAATTCTGAAGTGCCTATTGCATCATGTTACCACTAGCATTTGTGAGCCATTCACTCAGGTCATCTGGTTCAGTGGCACTATAAACAAATCACCCAAGCAGAAATATAGGATCTAAATTGTTTAAAATGTATGAAAAGTTTGAATAAAACATTATTTATATTTAACATGTATAAATATAGAAAGCCAACCTAAACATTAAAAATGTAAAAATGGTTTTGGAATCAGTAATGTTTGCCTCTTGTTTAAACAGCTCTGCTCCCTCAGGCATTCTATGTACAGACTTTTCCTGTCTAGTGCAAATGAGTCCCGCCCCTGAGTGACATCATTCAAAATTTAGAGAGCCAATCTTGTGTTTCTATTCTTATCTAAAAAGCCTGTTTATAACCCTGAGCCTGCGCAGATGAGAGCTGTCCGACCACCTGTTTGGTCGGCTGTGGAGAGAGAAGTTAGGGAGAGGAGGGGGCGTGGCTCCATTCATACATTTCCCATACAGGGAAGTTGTTTAGTGTGAGAGAACAGTTACAGGGGGATTTTGAGCTCTGCTGAGTTAAGAGGTGAGTCAGGAGTTTCTTAATCGTTATATTGCTTGACAATAGGTAAAGTGGGCTTTCTTTATAGACAAGGGTTCATTACACTTTAAAGTCAACTTGCAACATCTTTATACTGAAAATTGGGGTGATAGTCACTTTAAGCAACACTTTCTTTTGTCAGAAGTAGCCACATATAGAGTTTCATGTTATAAGAAAATTGAGTTATATTTATTATCTATCTATCATTAGAATTATTAATTGAGCTAAGTCTACAGTATGCTATATTACTTTCTTTTCACACAGATTTTGTTTGGAGCCAAGAAGAGCCACAGAACATGGGTGCCTGGACATTTGTTGCACCAAGGTTTGAAAAGCAACTCGGATGCAAGGTAGATTATTTCTTACTTTCACAGAGTTATTCACAAATACAGCAAAACTCAACATTAATTGACTTCTGTTAAGATTTTGTAGTACAAGTGAGAACATCTAGTCCTCAGCAGAAACAGTGTAAGAATATATTCTATTGGTTAGGTAATGTATATATATTGATGGGCATCTGCAGACTATAATGTAAGGGGGCAGCAGCTGCATGATGTCATGGTCACATGATGCATATGGAGCAGTCAGAAGCTTTTGATGCACTGGGGCAAGACAGAGGGGTGCATCTTGCTTTAAAAACCTGTAAGTGAACATGTATATATTCCCCTTTAATAAGCTCTAAATTTTAACTTGTACAGACAACTAGCATTATGTTTGGTAAGGTTTTTTGCTACAATGCTTTGAAATCTGATTGCATAGAATCTGAGTACATACAGCATGCATTAATAGTTTAGCATGGGGGTGAAAAAATAAGTTGCTTTGGGCCCCTGATCACCCATCTGCCCATATAGTATGCTTTATTGTTGGAGCACAGTATACATAAATTGCTAAAAAGATTTTTGAAAATATATATCGTTAATAGTTAGCTTATTATAGAGTCACTTTTAAATAACTTATTTTCTAAGCATTTATTACCCCCCAAATTTACAGTCCAGGTAATCAGTGTTGTATTGTACAGCATATTTCTCCAGTAGGCAAGGTATTAGGTCGTCTGCCGTTAAAAGTTGCAACTGATACTTGAAACTATCAGCAACATAATCATGAAATGCATCAGTTCATTAGTTATTAAAGCTTACTGCTTCACTGGGATCAAGTGCCATTTCCAGAAAGTCTGGCTACCATGAAGACACACGAAAAATACTGGGACAAAAGGTTTTATTACACACACACACTCACACTATGACCCAGGGAATGGCAGCATTAGATTAATTACAAGAGATATTAGTTACAACCCAGCATCTATGGGGTGCCTTGACATTGGCTGGTGGGCTTTGCATTTTTATGAACATTACTACATAACTAAACCCCCTTTTTTCAAAGAAAACCTTTCATAAGAGAAAAAAATGATTAAATCTGATATGATTAAAATTGTTGAATAGTTTAAATAACTTTTAAGGGGAACTCTAGTGGATTAGTTTCGAAGCTGACAATAGTGTAAAGGAACATATGTCTAAATTAAGAAAAAATTAACAGTATTTATATGTTTTTGCATACCAAACATCTAGGCCTCGCCAACACTCTGTCACGCTCCCTCAAACTAATGCTGGAAATTTGTGATGCTGCCATGGGATTTTGATTGACAGGAGAGCAAAACACTTGCAGCCAATCCGTGCTATATTGCTTCAACCAATCATAGGGTGCTTCTGCTCACTGCATCATTGCTGTGAAAAGGGCTATAGAAGCATGTGCATATCCAATTTCATTCACTTACTCCAACACCTAAAAACATGGCTATATATGAAGGTAGCAGCACACCTGAGGGCTGTGGAAACAAACTCTGCTACAATCCGAACCTTACATATTCCAATATTAATTACACATTGCAAATACAAAAAATAAACTTGTCTTCTTTATTTATCATGTTACTTTAATCAAATTACATTTTTTTTAAGTTTCGGTCTTATTGTTGCATGTGTTATGAGCAGTTACAATGCAAGTTCTCGGAGAGCTTCTGCTATACATGTGTACTGATACATTTTAATTTTTGCTTTTAATTGAAAAATCTGTGTTCTACAGTCTTGATACTAGTTCATGATGGTATTATCTGGGGTTATTAGCAGTTTACTTTATAATTTTATGAATATGGAAAGTGGTTAGGGTTGTCACCTCATCCCTTTAAAACCTGAATGCATATAAAATCAACATGCTGCGGTGCAGAGTACAACTTTTTTTTTTTTTAACCTGATATGCAACACGCATTTAATTCATTTTGGATCAGAACTGCAGTTAATTGTGTTAAGAAAGCTGACCATTTTAAACCTTCACTGATGAGTTCCAGTAACTTCACTTGTTTCTGGTTTACAGTTACGTCTTGTAAGCAGACCATCTCTTCCTGCACCAGCGGTGGGTATTGGAACTTTACATCAACAGCAACAAGAAGACATAATTATGAAAACATTTTCATAGCTGGAAAATGTGTTCCTTTTGTGTATCCTTGGACTCTTTGGGTTGGAACGAGTGCCGTTTTACAGTTTTACTGTCCAGTGTTTTGTTTTGTTTTTTAATACTGACTGAATTACCACAAGTAAATGACATTGTTTGTACTTTGAAAGCCTGACATCATTCCTCTACAGATAGGGAGCAAAGCACAGCAGCAATTCTGTAATATTTTCTTTCTGCTTTAGAGATTGGGAATAATTATAATAGAAGAAGTTACTACTTTAAAGCAAACCAAGCATGGGTGTTATCAGTTTTAGCAGAATTAGCCTGAAGCTGTAAGTCACTGTTACCCATAACTGTACACTGCCGAAGGCTAGGTTCACACTAGCGTATTGTGTGCAGCGTATTTTTTTTTAATTCCCTGGCGAAAATACACTGAGAGTAGATGCCAGAGAAAATCCATAGACAACAATGCTGATGGAAGAAAAGTGTTCACACTAGCGTTCCATTGAAAGTGTACTATGCTAGAACGCTACCTGCGTTATTTCTTCTAGAGCATGGAACGTTGTGTATTTTATGTGACTAGATTCGTTTCAATAGTTATTCAACAATTGTGATCACTCACACACAGTGTAAAAATGTGCTGCGTTTGCAAACTGACAGTTCATTTTGTAAAAGCAAAAAAAGCAGGGAAAATATGCCTGAAAAAGCGCTGATGAAGAAAATCCTCTTCGAATCATAGGAATGGATTCAACTGAAAGTAGAATACATTAGAGAACATTTTTCATTTTCATCTACTGAAAGGACAATAGAGAAAAGTGTCTTCTAATGTCTCCTACTTTCAGTGGAATTCAGGTGAATCTATTCCTATGATTTGAAGAGGACTTTCTTTATCAGCAAATTTTTATAGGAACTATTATCATATAATTTTCATAGGGGAGATTATCGTGCAAGTTTTTTCGATCTCTATTTTTTGATAGAAAGGTAGCCATACTACTATTGGTGAGACAGAGAGCGGTCTTATTAAATTTTGCCCTTTAAAGTTATAATGTGAAAATCCTAGGTGAAGAATTTTTTCAAACTTTTAGACAAATCTTTGAGAAAATACACTAAAAATATTGAGGTCTAAGAAATAAGGTAGGATTCCTAGATTGCACTTTGCTGCAGGAAAATAAATAGTAATAGTATGCCTATTTTATACACTACATTATGGATATGCTGAATATGTGATTTGCATTATGGTGTGAAAGCTGCTGCATTCACTGCTGCCATTTTATAAGTAACTGGGTCCCACCCACAATTACGTGGTAACTGCATACAGAGGAAGAGATTTTGGTTGAGCATACTCAGAAGTAAGCAGTCCCCAGGTAAGGGAGAGGGGCTAAAAACACAAAATTGATTATAAGTACTGTTTGCTCTCACTGACTTGTAAAGAATGATTAGATAAAATATTGGTTAAGTTTTGGTAATTAGGTTATTCTTAGTTAGGCTAATCTAAAGAGAGGCATACTTTGAGCATTTAGTGTCCCTTTACTGCAAGAGTTACACTTATTGTGGAGGAACCACTTGTAATGATAAGTCCTTAAAGTGACTTGTCACCTCAAAACTCTTAATGCTAATTTAGGTTCTACTAATGAAATAAACGTTTTTGAAATATATGCATTAAAAAAAATGTACCTTTTATACAGCATTTCTGGAGCTAAATGATTAACATTATAGCTCCTCCAATCAGGTCCATGTTAGATCGTGATTTAAGGGATCTGATTGGAGAAACTATGTCAATCATCATTTAGTAGAACCTAAATTAGTATTAGTTTTGTGGTGACAGGTGTATTTCAAGTATTTCTTGTTAAACTCAGATGAAAAAATGTGAGTGATGTGTCACTGTTGTTTTTGTATGCATATTCACACCATTTTTGTCTGTTATTTATAAATGCTGTAATGCTGGTTTTGACATATTCAATTAAAGAAAGTTTGGATGTGAGTTTTCTAATAAGTGGGTGGAATTTACATGGCATATGTATCACAAATGTCTTGCAAAAAGTAGCTGAACATAATTTGAACTTGTTGTCACATAACTTTGCCACGCACCTGTTGAGAGTGTCTTGGTTGCAATTGTTTCCGTTAGATTGGACTAGGTCTACTTTAGTTTCTACAAATCCTTTTCATCTGCAAAACTAGTGGTGGGACATAAACAGGGACTGGGAGACATAATTGTCCAGGGGAAAAGAAGGACACCAGTTCACCTGATCAGTTTTAGCCATTCCACTCCCAATGTAGAATTTTGCAGGTAAATTACCGTGCTTTCCCTAGCACCCTAATAGCAATGGGAGAGCTCTGAGCAAGTAAGGGGCTAATTTATTAATTCTCATCACTACGGGTTGCTACTTTCTGATTCTCTACTCCTTATTCATTGAACAGAGGATTCCCATCGTGCAGATGTGACTGCGTCGGTAGCTGTCTCTTATGTGGTGTGGTGTAGTCAGTCAGACAGCAGGAGCCCTACCCATCAGCCTGATTCACCACTTTAATCTGGCAAAATAAAACTGGTGAATGCAACACAAGATGCCTTGTTGAATTTGCTACTGTGACAGACTTTGCTTGATAAAGTGATGTGAAGTGCTCCATAAGTCTGCAACAGTCATAAGCTGTTGAATTAGTCTCAAATTTGTCACATGGTGTTTGCCGAATATGGGGAAGTGGCAAATGTGAATTCGCACCTTTACGTAACAATATGGCCTTTCATGCATAAGCCCCAAACTCATATTTTGGATGATCTGATTGAAATGGCATCAATGACAACTAGCTGAATTGTAAACTAAGTCACAAGGGAGTACACTGGGAAGTAGAATACTAGTAAAAAGAGATTGCACAAAAGAACTGTGTTTTTCACCTGAACACAACTTATTTTAATGTACAGTACTCATTGACCAACCCAGGCTTTCTTCTTGAAAAGTAGCTCGCTTACAAGAGGAGATAAATATTCCAGCATTTCTTCAATTCTGCATTCATTCAGAAGAATGTGTTTAGTTGCATAGATACAGATGGGTCCTTCAATCCAGGAAAAGAAGAAGGTCATAGGAAGTGAAAAATCCTCTTTTTTTCTATGTGGTTTTAGCTTTTTCTATGGGTGCATGGCTTGGCGTTGCATCAGTAGTGGATTCAGTTTAGAACAAGAAGGAATGAGTAAAACTTTTTTCACGTTTAAAATCTTAAAACATCTTCAGGTTTTTCTGGATTGAACCTACACTTTAATTATATTATTTTGCTTAATTAAACAATTGTTTTTGGTAGAAATTATATTTTATAGGTCAGATTAGGGCAAACTTTAAAGGGGAACTATAGTCAAAATCCATCTTTACATATGCAGTACTATACCTTAGAGAGAAGTGTTTCTCCCCAGTAGTTTTTTAATGTGATGCAGAATGATTGAGTAGGCAGCATTAATAAACTCCTGCACCAGGAGCTGTGTGTGACATGTATTGGCCAGTTTTCCATGAAAAGGTACCCTACCTACTACTTAGCACAAGTTACCTTTCCCTCTCCTCTGTAATCAAGCTTAATTTATGCTTTCAAAAGGTCATCACACTGCTTAACCAATAGCAGTCACTCAGCTTTTTCTTCTCATGTTGCCTGACTTGCAGAACAGTAAGAAGGAGAGGTTCAGTGGGGAAGAAAATGTCAGCTCTCAGAAAGACTAATTAAGGAAAGCAAACTGCAAGTATCATTTCTACACAAAATTTTTAACTATTAGTGTCAGCAAATTGGCTTAGTATAAAGGAGTTTTATATGTATGTGTGCAGTTATATCAGCACTATAGTGCCCCTTTAATATGCAAATTATGATTTGGTACAGTAATTGTAAATGTTTTCTCCCGAGTTGACTGTGCTATCAGTTTTCCTAATAGTATACATATAAAACCCTTTAACACTGAATTTTTATTTAAGAATACACTTGAAATTATAAGTTATAAAATAGTTTATTATTGATCATTGAAAAATAAAACCTGTTATTGGTGGTTTCTGGAATCAGACAGTCTGTTTTAATTTAGTTTAGTATATTTCTAAATGGTAGGTATGCTAACCACTTTAGTTCTAGACTAATTAATTACTTTTAACAATGACGGAGATAAAAACATGAAAAAAAAAATGTAGTTTAGCAATTAAGTAAAAACCTTAGGCCAAGCATATACTGTAAAACCCATGGAATTAAAAACAAAAAACACTTTACAACTGGACAGTATTTATGATTAAATATGTTATAAAACTCATGATAATAGTTTCTCTATAAGGAAGCAGAAAAAATGAAGTAAGCTCAAGTCTTTGATTTTGGACACCTTATCAAAAGAGAATGCTGTTTGGTTAACAGTTCTATTTTAGCAGTATGAAAATTGAATGAATATATCTACAACCCTAACACTTTAAAAATGGAAGCTCCAATGGTTTTGCAACAGCATGCTCCAGTGCCAAGGCATAAGTGTAAACTCTGGCGTCCACCACAAGCTTCTCCTTCTCCACCAGTTCTGTAACAACAACAAAAATAATAATAATAATGTGTTCCTTAACTCTAATGATTCAGTTCCACTAGAATCTGGACAGCTCAAACTTATAATAACCCGACATACTAAAAAATTCACATTCTACATACCCCTAGGTGCTCTAACCGCTATCCTGGATGCCCCCAACCAGAGAGTGAGAGCTCCTTCAGTATAGGCCGTGCACCCAACCTGACAGTTTTCAGGTCTGATCCGCAGCTTACATTGAAGGAGTGCTCGCTTGCAGGGAGGATCTAGGTAGGAATGCTGCAGCTAGAGCTCTCCCCCAGCACAGGTGTGATTAAATCACTCATCAGCACCTGCACTTTGGGCACTCTGTGCCAATTAGGTTGACCACCACTGCCCTTGACAGTCTGTTTTGCTGCTTATAGAATTCTAAATCGATACAAGTTATTATTTTTAAGTCAAGATTTCTTTAAGATTTTCCATATTTGTGGACACTGCAACTTTTTACTTCCACGGGTCCAGTTTACAAACTTTTCCTCATTATACATAAAAAAGAATAAAAAAAAAACATACCACTGATACGCTTCCGCAACTCTATCTTGGGCAGCAGAATAGTTTCAGTAAATTCTAGAAATCAAAATTTAAAAAATCTAGAGTGTATTTCAATTCTTAATGCATAGTTAGAAATATACAGAATATATTATTTTCTTACCTCCATCAGCTAAAGACGTGTAGGGCCAAAAAAAAAGAGAGAGAACGTAAGCTTTGACTAACCATCATTCAATTAAAATGCAAGAAATTTGTGAGAACTGTTCATTCATCATCAACTGCAATTTAGTTGATTTTTTGCAACTGACTGATCCCCCAAAGCTGAGTGGCCGATTGACTTCAAGCACTAGGCTGCTGCTGGCAACACAGAAAAAATTGTGATCTATCTATAACGCTTTAATTTCTCAAGTGTTTCTGAAGGAATGCATAAGAATAAAATAAACAAATCTATTTTCAGATCAGCTTAACAACACTATAGCTGCCTTATTTTGTTTACAAGGATGAAGGCTGAAGAACCCCTTTAAAGGCACAGGATTATTTACAAAAAAAAAAATGCTTTTAGGTCAATAAACAACTTTAAGCTATAAGAGGGAGGCAATTCTAACATAAATGAAAAATATTTTTAATAAAAATATAATTTTAAAGAAGTGGTAATTTACCAATTAAGTCAAAATGGCTTTAACCCAGGGGTTTAAATTGCCTTTGGGTCAAGTGATAGACCTAAATTAATATTGTATTCCTCTTTACTTTGGAGGTTCTAATCAACTGCACATACATCTGATGCACACTAGCCCAGAAGGATAGTCATAAAGCAATAAGCTAATGCTGTTAGAGGTGTAAACTCTATTCCTTTAAACAGATGAGACTTTTTAAGAGTTGTTACTACATAGACCATATGGAAATGAGTTGACATTTATTTTATGAAGTCACATGAGCTTGGTGACTGACTGGCACGTACACTTACCAAGCTTGGGCTTAGGCTTGTTGTTTACAAGATCGTCCCCATTAATATGTACAGTCACAATATATGTAGTACAGTTTGACAATCCAGGGTCCAAGCAAGTAACTAAAAGAAACAACAATTATACAGTAAAAGTAGAATAGAACAGTGGCTAAAGTATATTTGGTTATAGTAATATGGAAATTACCAATAAGCAATAAAGGTGGTTGCTTGTCTCTTGGTTAACATTACATTATGTTCAGTACTTCAGCCCTGGGTTACCCATAAATGCTGCACTCTAGAGGTGGGGCTATTTTGTTCTACTTTAGCATTGGAACATTTCCTCAATAACTGATCATTTCTATTATATCATATATAATAATTACTTCAATAATGATTTTTATGATTCATTTAACCAACATAACATAACCCCAGTATAAAATGCAATGAATCTGACTAAAAATTTGTTTAACCAGTAAAAATAAATCTTCATAATCACTGCAAAAAACAAGACTTATCCTATTCACCATCCTACTTATTATTACTCAAGAAATGTCAGTTAATGGGAATTCAAATCAGGATGTCCCATTAGCAGAAATGAGTCTTCCTGGTTAAGGCTAGTAGTGATCAATGTACCTGGAGAGGACTCAATAACTTCTCCTTTGTAACCAGTCTCTTCCTCAAGCTCCCGCAGAGCAGCCTGATTTGGGGTTTCATTTGCATCAATTAGCCCTAAACGCAGAAAAGAAAAATGGAAATTAATTTACAGTTAGATGTAGCAGACAACTATAATACAATTTTATATTGTCAGGAGAATATATGTGACTGTGCATTGTGGTGTATTCTTCATAAATATGCGTACGAGGCAAAGTAAAGTCATCTTCACATACAGCCATGTTGTATATGTTTGTGAAACAGACCCCAAACTGTGTTACAACTTTACAGGAAGTGCAACAAAATACATTGAATCTACAGATCATACAAGTGCTGGTCAACGAATTAGAATAATTTGAAATAGTGCAATCATGAAATTC
>WMED01014945.1:0-13381 GCA_019650415.1 Pipa parva | reverse complement strand
GGGCAGGGGCAGGGGCAGAGGCAGAGGCCGAGGCCGAGGCAGAGGCAGAGGCAGGCTTCACAGAGCTTTGGCTGACACAAGAGTCAGTTTTGAAGCTCTGTAAATTATCGAATTAGTGGTGCAAAAGGGGCCAATGAGAATGCAATGAGTGTGATGATGTGTGAGCCCTTTTCCATACATCTGCAGAGCTTCACACTGGCTCCTGTGTCAGCCTAAGCACTGTGAAGGCTGCCTCGGTGCAGTGAAATGACAGCGCAGTTCAAGCTGTGTCTGCAACGGTTCAACTTACTGTAAGGTATTTTTTTAATATGTCTTTTCTTTTTTTTTTACCTTTCGTTCTCCTTTAAAGGACCACTACCACCAGAAAATCAAAATCTGTATCTGAATTGTTATGGCAGTTATTCCTACTCAGCACATGTAATAATGTCATCTTTGCAAATGAATTCCTGATACAGTATTTAGTTTGTGTTGTCTTTATCTCTGCTCACTGCAGCCATCTTCTATAGTTGGCATTTTTTGGGGCGCTTCATAAATATGTATAATTTAAGGTTCCACTGAAAAAATGGAAATATGTTAGGAGTTGTTTACTTAAGAGACTAATTAGGGGGTAATTCAGGAAAGAGTGAAGTACCCTTGCGAAGCTTCACATCACTTTGCCGAGTCGGGTAAGCGCTCACTGCTCTCCTGCACTTGAAGATCAGCGAACGCTTTAAAGGTACTTTGGCTTGGCGAGGTGCATCGAGTGGTCACCTCGCCGAAGTACCTTTAAAGCATTAGCTGATCTCCGCTTGCAGGAGACCAGTGAGCGCGTACCCTACTCGGCGAAGTGATGAGAAGCTTCGCAAGGGTACTTCACTCTTTCCTGAATTACCCCCTAAGAGACTTAGGGGGTAATTCAACATACTCTGAACTTACCCTCCGATGCTTCGCCTCTGTTCGCAGACACTGTTATGTGCTTGCTGATGTGCTGCGCACGGACATCAGCGAGCGCATAGCAGTGTCTGTGAACAGAAGCGAAGCATCGGAGGGTAAGTTCAGAGTATGGTGAATTATCCCCTTATTCACTAAGGTGCGAATTGGACTGTTGAATTCGCATATAGCGGATTCCCATAGCAAATCTGCGACAATTTTTAAAAGTTGCGACTGTGACAATTTCCCATAATAAAGTTGCAACTGCGACAATATTCTTATTATAAAGATGCAACTGCGACAGTCTTTAGCTGGCAAATTCACACCTATATGCAACAATTTGGACTTTAGTAAATAACCCCCAAAAATTTACTGCAAACACAAAGGTGAAAATACAAACACAAAACACTAAAAATGAGAACTTCAACTTTTAAAAATGACATCTACACCAGTCATATGCAGAAATAACTGTCTTGCCAATCCAAAAATATTCTTTCTGTTACTGGTGCTTTAAATGTCTTGTTTTATCAGTCTAATTACCTCGTATTCAAATCTCTAATAATATTTTTTTTCTGTACAGAAACAACATTTCAGATATATTCCAGGAGATGGAAACAGTCATTTGCCTTCTAAGTGGAGTAGCGCATTTCACTTCACAACGGAGCAGAACAATCTTGGTTACTCTGTTTTTGATTCGCTTTGGCATTCTAGCCATTGGAAGTCAGACTCTATGGAAGGATGAAGACATGGACTTCATCTGCAATTCTACCCAACTACTTTGTCACTTTAGTTGTTTTGATGAATACTGCCCAGTCTCCTCATTTAACCTATTTTCTCTTCAACTTGTAGTTCTGTTCACTCAGTCACTGTCTCTGGTCTGTTATTACCAATCAGGCAAGAGAACCAAGGAGGGCTGCATGTTTGGTCTCCACCAAGGAACAATTCCTGTGTTGAAACTGAACATTATTTGTCTTCTGAGCAGGGTTCTTATCGAAGGTCTCTTCATTTTTACCTTCTATAAAGTATCTACAGGACTGTACCAGTCAGAGGCATCACAATGTTATTCTATTTACTGTGAGGGATTTGTAATTTGTAGGGACCAAACAGCACACTTGAAAAATATATGTAACCTCTTCTTCTGTACAGCCTCATGTCTGAGTGGGATTATCTGCTTAAGAGAGTTTGTGACGAGTCTGCAGATCATGAGCAAGGCAAAAAAAACATCAGTTCAGCCATATCGCAAGAAGCTCTGCCATCCGGAGACCTCCAGCAAATGCTAACATGCTACAAAATATATGCAAAGCAGTGATAATGGCTACTGAGTTTCTCCATAAAGGAAGAAAAAGCAGAGAAATAACTGAAAAGGTGTTCTTCTTCTGCCTTTTATAACACTGTATATACTGTTTAGTAAAGTTTACTGACATTGAATCAAACTGCGAATGCTGTCAGCTGATTGGTTGCTATGGGTTGCTAGACCTCTGGGAAGATTGCCTCTGTTGATGACTGCCCTTTTATAGACTACTGCTACAGGCAGGAGATTTAAATAGCAATTTCATGAAAACTATACGTGTTTTAATTTTAGCCAATAAATGCCAACTCAAAATTCAAAGGGAAGCCATCTTTATAGCAATATAGCTTTTGTAGCCGACACTGATAAATAAATACGGTTACATGGACTTATAAAAAAATAAGAGTGGACTGCTTTTGGTTTTTAACCACTGTAGTTTACTATCAGTAAGAAAGTTTTAATATAAATAATGTAAAAACACGCACATATTTACAAAACTTGGCCAAATATTACACATATTGCAGAATATTTTTCCATTGTTCAGACTCAATAACTATTTAATATCTTTGAAAAGTGAGTGCTTGCCCCTCCCTATGACAGATAGGAAACATTTACGAATTTATACCACTCTTACAGATAAAGAACAAAGTCCAGTTCTATTTACTGTCTGTCACAGAAACACAAAACTAAATAAGAACCAAGCCCCACAAACCATATGTGATGTTTACAGAGCTCTACTGACACCTGCTGTCATTTTAAAAGCAGATTTATAAAGATGGTTGTCAACTGTTTCTTGCTGTTGCGCAAATAGCAAGTTACTTGACATATTGTTAAGTAATTTCAGGCAACCTTAGTATTTAAGGACATTTGCTTCTGTTGCGGAAGGACCCACCCTTGTGTCTAGCGAGTAATCAGAGGATTATTGGGCAGAATTGCTTTCCAAGAAAATATGTACATTATCTGTGTCACAATGCAATAATTTACAAGATACCACTACCCTACGAAGGGGATAAACTTTTGCTAGGACACTGAAAAGGGAAAAGGAAGGGAGGAGGTTGTCAGCTGCATGAGAAAGGAGAGGAAAAGGACATTTACTATCTGCAATGCACAACTTATGCTGTGCCAAAAGAAACATACTCCAGACAATAAATGTACAGCTGAATGCAGAAATGCACATTCGCTACAAGTGAGAGGTATTTTTTAGCAATGTCCAAGAATGCATTTGTGTATACAAGGCTAGTGCCATCCAATGCTATTGGAGTGTTTTGTCTAAATTCTTGCAATAATCTTTACGTTTTTAAATAAAATGTAAATGCTAAAATCTTAGTTTAAAATAACTAAGATTCATGAGGGGTTTATTCATGTAAGTCCGAAGATGCTTAAAGGTCAGAATTCGCATCCATTTGCCAATTCTTAATCTTCGCATACTCATCAAACTCTGCAACGTGGTGAATGTGACCAAGCCGGATGCTTACAATGGTTGCAGATTTACAGAGCTCTTTGCACCACTTTGTCTGCCCAGGTAATAAGGCTAATGAAGTAGTGAATTTGGCAAGGCATTCAGCAGTTTTATTTCTCCAGATCAAAATGGAAAAGTAGGGGGTTCACATGGCAGGGCTCCAACTATCTGTGCAAGAAACTGCATCTGATGCTGTTCGCTTCTTTGCTATGAGAATCCGTCACTTAGGAATAAGGAGTCAAAATTTTACAACCATCGCACCGAGTGTAGTGAAGTAAATTCACTTCAACATTTGAATTCTCACTTTGATGAATAAGCCCCATGTTTCTTACACATACAAACAGCACTGTACGGTTATTCGTGACCAAAGACATGCAGCATTCATTTGGGCTTTGCACAGATCTCTTATACTGATGAGCTCGCTGTGCTACACTGATGAAAACATTACATACATGTGGGGCATATTTATCACAGAGTGAATTTGGCACCTTTGCCATAATGAGCCATTTAGTATATTGTCACTGCAGTAGAGCAAATTGTCTTGACTTTCACATTATAGTGTAATGAATTCATTATATCTTGATTTCACCTTCACATGGATCTGTCTAAAGCAGGCAATGCCATAATATCATTTTCTACAGTAATGCCATGTATGAATTGTTGTAAAGGGCAAAGCCAAGATTTTATCATGTTTTACTCCCCTAAATTATCACCAGATAATAGTGGAAAAACAGATGTTGGTACATTTATTAAAATGGCAGTAAATACCTAGCTCACGCTGGCACTTGGTAGCCACATTTTTAAGCCTTTTGAGGGGAAATAGTAAATCTTGTAAATTTTACTGCTTTCAGTCTTTTCTTAACTTAACTTTTTTTTATTGTTTTGCTTAAACAAAATTACACAAAACAAAATAAACAACATAAAGTAGACAATTAACTAACAACATGCACTCGAAATGCAAATTGACATGCAATAAACATAAAGGTAAAATAAATATTTGCTTGATTGATTACTAACAATTGGCATTAAAGAGCAGTGATACACTACATATATATTAGGAAACTCGACATTCTGTTTATCTGCATGTAACCAGTTGTTCCATATATGGTTAAACTTATCCGGGCAACCTCTAGTTATATACATCAACTTTATAAGAGGGAGATGTTTGCTCAACATATTTAACCAAAATGCCTGGGTAGGTACCTTTGAGCCCATCCAGTTCATCAGAATTGTCTTCCTAGCAAAATACAATAAGGACCTAATCATAATCCTGGTGCGATTTAAAGGAACTAGTTCATCAATGACACCTAGCAGGCACACTTTGGGATCCAGAATTGTGGGAAATGAACTTTGTTAACATTTCCATAATACCCTTCCAGAACCTTTGAATATGTATATATTCCCAAAACATATGTAAATAAGTACCCTCCACACAACCACAGCGATGACACATACTGTTTTCCACCTTCCCACAATTAAATAGAATAACTGGGGTTATATAAATCTGGTGTATGAATTTAAATTGCATTAACCTATCTTTTGTAGAAATGATAAATGAATAAAGATTATCTGTAATCTCCTCCCATTCTGTTGCATCCAAATCTGGAATGACTGAGTGCCACTTCTCAAATGCAGATTTAACTTTAGTGAAAGCAGTCACATTGTTAAATGCCTCAGCCAGTTGCATTGTTTTCTATGGTGCTTTACAAAGTGTGCCCTAAAGCCAGATTTTTAAAGCTATATATCCTTTCTACTACACATCTAGCAGAAATCATTAAAAAGTAGTTCACTTAACAGCAGACCATCACAGATACAGAGCGTTCTGTACTCCGACCCTGCTATGCTGCTTACCTTTCCTTACCGTTAAACCTGCAAGGCAGCACTTCAGTTTTTTCAGTAGGTGGAGGGTACAGAACTTCTCTCCCATCATAGCCTAGCCCTACCACAGGCACATCCAATACTTCTCACTTCTCTGCCCAATTGTTCATTGCTTAACACTAATATTTTTTTATATTATTTGTCCCCTTTGGACAGCTATCTATGCTTGGTTATCCATCTCAAGCAGAAAGGGAAAATAATCATACAGCAGGTTTTCTACAAAATTCCTCCCGACACAACTAGTCACAATGATGAAAATGCGTTAACTCACTTACTTGTGCATCAGGTTCCTGATGTATATAATGTAGCAGGACCAGCCCCTTCCCTAGATTGTAGTTATAAAAACACATGGAGATTTTCCCATGATACAACCAGCTAGATGAGTTGGAATATCAAGAGAATCCTTCAACTTTCATAAACTTAATGAAATTATAGTAGTTTTCAAAGGAAATTACAGGTAAATGAAGGTTTTCCCATTTTCCTAGAAGCACCACTAGTCCAGCACTAAATGCAATGGTCTTCAAGGACATAGCAAACAAGAAATTAGAGTGACTTCTTAAATCCACCCCCAAACTGCTGCCATTTTACTTTAATTCAGTATATGTTATTCCTATTAAATGGCTCTGAATTTGTCTGAAGCCCTACTATAGTGCCTTTCCCCAACTTAAAATATATGGTGAAAACTCTTGGACAGAAAATTTGTGTTCTAGTATGTAAAAAGTTTTCCCCCACTTGACCCGAGTAAAGAATTATTTTGCCGTTAAACCCTTTTCTCTGAGATCTGCTGCAGGAGACAGGTACAGTATATCAAACTAACAGTAATACTGCTTTGGATGCAGTTTCTAGGCACTCGCACCTTTTGATACTAGTTTTTGTTAAATAATTTCATTAAACAGACCTTATTATGGGATACTGATTACTCATTTGCAGTTATGGTCTCGCAAAGAAAAAGTTGCTTTCTGGTCACAGTTTACACTCAGGAAGAGGAAGTCTGTAAAGTCTTGCCTCTTAAATGAGGGATATGGACCTAAAGTGTTGTGCCTCCCAACACAAAGAAAAGGCTTTATGGGTAAGTAATAAATACCCCTTTAGAAGTAGAAACAAAACTCCATGAATTTTAGCAGTTTGCAACTGTCTGTTTTTTTTTTGAAGTGTACACTAATGACCTGCTACATCTATTTAGATTTTAGACAGGATTATTCTGAAATTGAGGATTATGTAATTTACACAAGACACTACCAAACGGTTACTTTAACATAATTTAAAAAAGATTTAAGAATTTTTTTTAAGACTTTCAAAGAAATCAATGGAGTACCAGCTTCAGTTTTGGGATTAACTTCTAGCACTATATGTTTATTTCATCGAAGGCCCAAATATTGAAGTTCTGGAAACAAAACAAAAGCATTGCAGTTATCTGCACGTTAATAAGATTTTTTTTAAGCCACACAAGCTGGTCCTATACAGAATATGACTGGGAAATAGATTTGGTCTACAAACCAACAAACCAAATCAACTACACTGTTTAATGGGTTGAGATTATCTACCCATGCACATAAAGCTTTAGTATGTACAGAACCTTTTGAAGGTAAACATTGTTTTAAAGCACAGACAAGAATTGGGTACTTTATTTGGTGCTTTAAAACAAATGGATACAGTTCAAAAATATACAAGTTGGTTAAAAAAGCAGTTTGGGTCATTTTCATATTTTTACATGAGCCCCAATTTCAAACACTAAATACAGGAGTTATCCATTTCATTCTTGTGGGCTTATTAGTAATAGTATTAAATACTTTTATAAGATAAAAATGTAAGTGAAATGGGATTATTCAGGAGACATGGGGGGATAAAATCACTTTAGGTGCAAAGTAATGAATGGCAAGATAACCTAGACTTTTTAGAATTGCTGTAGCAATATACAGAGTTCAGATAAGAATCCATACGGCGATTACATGTTTTGTAGCATATTGGCATTCCCAACCACGCTGAAAAATGGGTGCAATGCATTCATCTCTCAAAATTCTACCATGTTAAACCATTCTGCACAGACCTAACAAAGTTCATTTCACAGCTTACATCCAACAATATAAAAACACACATGACTCCACAGACTGGAAAACCCTTTATTTACATCATTAGCAAATTACTTAAGCGGAATGAACCGAGAGGAGTGAGTGGCACCAATACCGGGTCTACCATGTTTCACGGGCTTGTAGGTGATTGAAAACTCACCAAGATAATGGCCGATCATCTCCGGCTACAAGAAACAAAAAAAGAGAAAATACGTTAGATTGAAAAATATAACCAAACACAAAAGAAATAGAACTGCACAGCATAGACCATTCCAGAAATAGCACATTTGATTGAATGTTGATGTAACAAATCTATTTACTTAAAAAAATATTACGACAACTGTATACTGCTTGCTGTGTTTGTCACAAAGTTCACACCATTCCAGAATTAATCAGTAAAACAAAAATTGTTTTTAAATGCAAACCCGGGAGTTGGTCATCATCAATACCAAAACTGTACAGAGCAAAGAATAGGCCACTCAACAAAGCTATTCAAGGGGAATTACTCCATTAGCACAAAGTGTAAAAACATTTCAGGGGTCTACATACCACCCTACATTAGATACATGTGAAACTAGTGCAGCCATATATACTGTACAATTCACCCCCAGGTACTATGTGCGACTCAGGGGGTCACTCTCTAAAGTCCAAATTTGACTGTCAAATTATCAAACAACGAATTCCCATAGCAAATTCGCAACTGCAAAAATTGTCCCATTGTAAAGCTGTGACTGTGACCATTTCCATAGTAAAGTTGCGATTGCAACAATATTCTCATCATAAAGGTGCAACTGCCACAGTAGCAGTCTATTGCGACTGTCTTTAGCTGGTGAATTCACACCTATACGCAACAATTTGGACTTTAGTGAATAACACCCCCCCCCCCCCCCCCCCCCCCCCCATTCAAGTCTTTGCTAAGTTTCACATACAGCCAAGCAATGTTAGAAACAAGTTAAATATCACCGAAACCCTCAGCTCTTAATGCAAATGAAATTGATACACTGTCATAGCTACACTGTACAGAACAATGACCTTTAAAACGCCACATTGTGTAAAGTGCCCCGATATGCAGCAATGCCTTGGGCAAATTATTGGACTGATTAATTTGCCAAAAGAAAGTACAAGGCCAGAGAAATCTAGAATCAAGCTCAGCCCCACTGATTTGCTTTTACAATCAGTAACAGGTTAGCTAGTGTGGCCCGAGCCTTAGTATAATTGAGTTTCAAGTTAACTTCTACAATGCAAAAATTGCTTAGCTGTGCAGGATAGAGTGGAATTTCCAGCATTACCCTTATTTTTTATGTTTCTTATCTGTTGTTACTACAAGCAGACTTAGACCAATGACAGAGTGGCTTTTACTAGCTGAAGAAACATAGTAATCTACATTTATACATATTCCTTTAAAGCAGCGGTTCTCAACCTTAATCAGGCCGCGACCCCCGGCGCTGACGTCACCACGCGATGACATTTTGGCCGAAAAGTCATCGCGTAAGCGCATCACGTGGTGAAGTTTTCGCCCAACGTCACCCCGCAGGAACCCTTATAAAAGGAGGGTCCTGTGGCCGCTTCTGGGTGCCGCAACCCACAGGTTGAGAACCGCTGCTTTAAAGCAAAGACTATGCTCCTTATCTTGTATGTTATCCAGGCACTGGTTTTCCACTTCCTTGCTCATCTATATAATGAGCGCCTGGTACATTGATGGCACTGGCTTTACAAGATTAATCAGAGTAATTTTCCTAATGGTTATAATTCTAGAAGCCATTGATTCATGTTTTAAAGTGGTCAGGTCCACTTAACAGATTTTTTTTTTTTTTTAAGGAAGCAGGGAGTTGTCTTAGCTGAATGCTAAAAGCATTCAGCCAAGACTGCAGTAAAAGAACTCCCTGCTTCTTTTCTGCTCCGATACCAGACTTGAATCAAAAGTCGGGTTGGGCAGAGCTAAATGATTGACAAAAAAGTTCCTCCAATTAGATCCCTTAAATCACAATCTAGCAGGGATCTCATTGGAGAAGCTATAATGTCAATTATAATCTAATCACTTTTGATTCAAGTCAGGCATTGGAGCATCCACTTTAACCATCAACAAAATACTACTTTAACATATGCAAAGTAGTAATCTTTTAAAAACTTAAACGAACAATTCGTTATGAAGAAGTACATAACCCATGAATTCTTCCTAGTACTTATGACCATAAAAACAATTTAAAGCCATACCATCTTTAAAATACCATTATGTGCCATGATACCATTAAGTGCAATTCTTCCTTATATCATAATATTTAGCAAGTAATATGTTCTATATAAATATAGCACATCTATACTTTATATAGCAAAGTTTTAATTAGTGGCACTGCAAAGTATTATAAAACAGCTACTGTTTATCATACTACTGTGCTTTGGCTAATAAAGGAATGTTTTTAGTTGAAATATACATCTATAAATATTTTGAGTGCATACAAAGAGCCCTGTGTGTTCTGATAGGACAAAAAAAATGCAATTCCTCTTCTTTGGAATCCTTGGAGCACTAGGACTGCAAACTGTACACTAGCTAGACACATTGTAAGCATCAAAACTAGCATTAAACCCTCCATGTACTACGTGTCTTTCACACAGCCAAGCAATGTTATAAATGAGAGTGTTCACAATAAAAGTCAAATTAACAATATTACATATATTATATATAAATGTTACAAATGAGTCAAATATCATTGCAACCCTCAGCTCTCAATGACGCTTAAAAAGGATACATGGTCTTATAACTAAACAGTAGAACAGTGTTCATGAAAACACTGCTTTTTTTTGTAATAGACCTGGGCAAGTTATTAGACTGAGTAATCTGCCAGAAGTATTATAAGGCAAGCCTATTCTAAAAATACAGACAGAGGGGTTATTCACTAAAGTCTGAATTGTTGCGTACAGGTGCGAATTCACCAGATAAAGACAGTCGCAATAGGCTGCTATTGTCACAGTCGCGTTTTTATAATGAGAATATTGTCGCAGTCGCAACTTTACAATGGGGAAATTGTCGCTGACTTGCTAAGGGAATCCACTGTTTGCAAATTCGACAGTCGAATTTGCACCTTAGTGAATAACCCCCAGAGTATCAAACTCAGCCCCACTGATTTGCTTTTACAATCGATAATCCGCGTGGCTACATCCTTAGATTGAGTTTTGTGCTTTCCAACAATGCAAAAATGAAAAGGTAGACTAACATCATATATTTGGTTTGCTTAGAAGTGCAGGATATAGGGGAATTACCTCCATTCTTTCATTATCTGTTGCCGTCACAAGCAAACTTACCAGGTTACTACCGTATGTTTAAGCTTGTAAAAACTAGCTAACTTTCTGCCATGGGTCTGTTATACGTATTTCCCCAAAGCCAAGAATATGCTTATAATAGCCACGGACCCAGACCAACATATTTTTTATGATGCCACTGGGAGTATTTAAGAAGTGATAGCAGTTTCATACAAGTGACTGGCATTAGCTTTAATAAAAACTGCAAACATGTATTTCAAAACTAAACACAAAGACTGCAACCAGTCTAGCAGTGCTAAGTTTCTGCACAGCTATATCAATTTTGTGATAAGCTTACCTTGATTTCCACTTGGTTGAAGGATTTGCCATTGTAAACTCCCACCATGCTGCCCACCATCTCTGGCAAGATGATCATATCCCTCAGGTGAGTTTTGATGACCTCTGGTTTTTCCATGGGAGGAGCTTCCTTCTTAGCCTTACGTAGACGTTTCAGAAGAGAATTTTGTTTGCGGCGAAGGCCCCGGTTCAGGCGCCGTCTCTGTCGAGCACAGTATAGCTGCATAATCTGCTCACTAACAAAAAGATATTTAAGATAATAAATTAGAGGTGAGAAGTACACACACGAACTAGAAAGGCTATATTAGATGCAAAGAGAGACCAATTTTTATTTAAGTATAATTTTGAATTTTCTAAATGCTAATACTAACAGCAATTTTCCTGCTAGAAAGCACACAAGTAAAAAGGATAATGAAAAAATGATTATAACTGAAAGTATTAACATCTGCAATAGCTTTTTAAATCTTTAATAATGGACTAAATATTTTAACATTGAGTGATCTTATTTGTATCAATAATACTGCAGTAAAGGTATTATTTACCATGCACAGTACAGTTGGAAGTGAGTTTATTAAAGGAGTTGTTAGCCTTGGAATATATTATGCTGCTATTCAAAAAATTTGGATTTAGTGTTTTTTATTTGTTTACAGTTTTTAGAGGTTTTAACTTTTTGTCCTTGCATTAAAATGGCTGTTCTGGCTACTAGTGTCCATTAACCTAGCAACCCACCTTATTAATTACAGACTGGAAGAGCTATAATACAGGGTGTTAACAGATAAGTAATAAAAAATAATTCTGAATAAAAGTTTCAGATTTATTAATAAACAGGTTGCTGAGGGTCAGCGATTCTCATTAATATAAAAGATTAACAATGGAAAAAAAAATACAAACACAAGCAATTCAAAGACCACAAAACTAAACACTTAGGGGGTTATTGGCTAAAGTCCAGATTGTAGCATAAAGGTGTGAATTTGCCAGCTAAAGACAGTCGCAAAAGACTGCTACTGTCACAGTCGCGAGTTTACAATGGAAAAATTGTCACAGCTTTGAATATGAATCCGTATTTGAGAATTCAAGTCAAATTCTCACTTTAGTCCATAACTCCCTAAGACTAGAGCCATCTATAACATTAACAATGATTCCTCAGGTAGACAAACCCTTTAATACACAATAACTTAACTTGCGATATGTTACCAACAATTTTATCCATAATCACTGGCATCTTTGCCAATGGAAACTTTAATGGTGCTGCAGGCAAAAACTTTGTATTGTGGCAATACAAGCAGGTACGTTTTCTAGCAATAATTAAAGTAACATGTTTTCCTGTGGATTGTTAATTTATATCCTGAAGGCTGATAAAGGCATAAAAGTATAAATGTGATTTCATGAAAGTGTTTTAAGACACATAATCCAATAAAAACTCACTAGGACATATCAAGCAGCTGGTCCAGATCCACCCCTCTATAGGTGAACTTTTTGAAGGTCCTTTTCTTCTTCTGCTCAACTTCCGCCTGCAACAAAAATGAAATAAATGAAACATTCTAAATTCACATCATAAGAGGTGAGCTGACATGTTAGTTGAAGCCATTTATTATTTCAAAGTAACAAATAATGTAATAAATGAAAGGAATACACACTTTCTGGATTCCAGTACATAAACTTTTTTAATGGACCATGGATGCAAGGCACAGGAGCAACGTTTCACGGGGTTAAGCCACCCTTCATCAGGCTAACAACTGCCCCACATCCAGGAATCCTGCACCACCATAAAGCTTTTGCTGGGTTTGCATCCCTGCATACTTCTAGAGTAACAGATAACGCACAAGAAGCTAATCAATATTAACTCAAACTGACAGAGGTCTCAGCTAAAGTATGATTGATAAACATCTGCAGCAATATTTTAACAAAAGATTTTAAAACGCTGTCTATACATTTATATATGGTTTGAGGAAAAAAATAAAAATGTATCATAAGTAGAAATCAAAAAAGTGTTCTGATATCATCTTATTCTGGCTGAGATATGAAACTTAATTCATTGAGGTTGGCATGAATGCCCCTTTAAATTATTCAACCTTTAACCTCCTACATTTTTGCCAAGGCAACTGGAAGACTCTAGCAACTAATTTACAATATACAAAAATACAGAAAAGGGCAAGCAAATGCCAAAAATATCCCAGCAGCCTC
>WMED01014944.1:0-13833 GCA_019650415.1 Pipa parva | reverse complement strand
CCCAACCAGCTCCTTCTATACGCCGTGTGCCCAACCAGCTCCTTCTATACGCCGTGTGCCAAACCAGCTCCTTACATATGCCGTGTGCCAAACCAGCTCCTTATATACTGGCCAGAAGTAAGAAGCACAATGTCAGTGGGCTGTCACATACTGTATAAATAAAAAGAAAAATAAATAAATAAATAGAGGTCGCACAACACGAGTTATATAACCTAAAATGGTTTACTGACCAGTGTTACAGTGTACCGCTTGTCATTAAACCATTTTAGGTTATATACCTCATTTTGTGTGTGCAACCTCTATTTATTTTTTATTTACCAATTGGATCTTGATTGAGTCTTTGGCTCATTGGGGGTATTGCACCACATGCACACCTTACTCCTGGTGTACATTTAAGTTTTTCTTTTTTCCTGTCATATGCTGTGTGCCAAATCCATCGCCTTATATACTGCCCCCAGCACTGGCCACAAAGCAAGCTGTAATCCCTCAGCTCACAACAAGCACCAGCTCTTTTTGACACAAGTATCTATGATCAGACATGTATGAACAAGGAGGCAACACAGCTAAGAGATCTTATAAAAAGAGGAATTATTAGTCTGTTTAATAAATAAATCCCCCTTACTATCATAAAGATTCATGTGCCGTGGATAAACACAACAAGCCTATAAGGAATATATATATTATATATACACACGCTCTACCCATTTAGATTGTAAGCTCTGTGGGGTAGGGACCTCCAATCTCGTGTCAACCACATACAAGTATCCTTGTATGTATGTAATTATTCATTTATATAGTGCGATATTATGCAGTACTTTACAGAGATTTATCATTCACTTCAGTCCCTGCCCTGTGGAGCTTACAATCTAGTTTCCCTATTCAGTCACAAACATAGACACAGATGAATGTATTTGGATTGTGGGAGGAAGCCGGAGTTCCCGGGGGAAGCCCACGCAGGTGTGGGGAGAACATACAAACTCCATGCAGATGAAGTCCAGGGTGGAACTGAACCCAGAGCCTAGTGCTGCAAGACAGTAGTGCTAACCACTGAGCCACCACACTGCCCCTATGTTATATTATACTTGTATTGTTTAATGCACTTTTCCCATGTCTGTATAATATTTGTATTGCTGAATTGTACAGCGCTGCATTAATTTGTGGTGCTTTATAAATAAAATTATACACATATATAGGTGTATGTACTACACCTACACTACTAGCATACACTTTCCAGTATGACAGGATTAGGTTAGCTGAACTACAAAACTGAAGAATCCTATGGGATGCTTCCTCCTCTCCACCAAAGAATAGAGATAACATCCCACCAGATCAGTAGTACCTGTCTCTCATACACACCAAATAAAGAGGTCACCCCCTGCACTGCACAAAAGCCACTAACTTATCAACCTTGCCTTCTACATAAAGCATAAATGCATGTCCTACAAACCCCAGCACATTCTTACCCCAGTAAAAGCTGAGCTAATGTGGATCACACACGTTCCTCAGAGCACCACCTTACCTTGTAGCTTTCCTAACAAAGTATGAGTGCGTGAAGTCCCAGTGATCATCCAGCCAGGACTCTATGCCCTCATGATCCTGGGGTTGCAAGCTGCAGCTGCCCTCCATGGTGCGAGGCTGATCCCTTGCTGAGGAGGAGGAGGTGGGAGGAGGATACACTGCAAACAAGACGAAGCACTCAATGCAAGCAACTGTCTCCAAACAGTGTGAAGGGAGATTTAGCCTTTTTGGTCTGTTATGACTTATTGTTTAGAGTACTGTTCTTCCTATGGGAGATCAGTGAGCAGAGAGAGAAAACTCCTTGAGAAAGAGAGACTTGTGCTTTTTCCATTGCCCTCAGGGTGACAGGCAGCAGCAGGCTGCTTGCAATGATGTAGCAGTGCCTAAGGACAAAGTGCTACTTCACACTGCACTGACAAATGTCTCTCTCCTCCCCCATTCCCTGCTCCACTTCCCACACCAACTGCATTGGAACTGCTGCTAGTAACTGGACAGTGTCATCAGGTGAGCAGGAGGTGTGAAAATATCATTGCACATGTCCTCTACTGTCCATACAATGTATAGTATACAAGAGCACCAACCACCATCACTCTGTCTTATACCCAATAAAACAACATTTTCAGAGCCAATACCCAAGAAATCAATTGGCCACCTGCCTCTGGTTTTGCTCTGATCTTTAATCTAAATCTGCTTGCTTGGAAATAGTTGAAAGCCAAACAATATTTTGGATATTTCATTATTTATCCTAAAGCAAACATTTGTTGTTTTTGTCTGTCATCCTTCCATTACTTCTTGACTTATGGTTAATGCTGCTATTTTCTGATATTGGAATAACCTTCATAACTAGGGTAAAGTTTTAGTTGCATTTAAAGATCATTGCAATTGTCGCAACCTTCTCTGTGGTTTAGAAGCAAATTTTTTTCAGGCAAAAAAAAGCAAAACGTTGTGTTTGTTTCCTGGAAATACAATATGTTCTTATCTCAAAGATCTCAAGTGTAACAGCTGCAGCATGGATTCTACTGAGCGTGCTTGGGTAGCTGATCCAAGGTTACTGCCAGGTAATTCAGGAGGTAAATGTTGGCAAATGAATCAAAGAAAAAAAAAGAAGTTTGTTTTTAATTCTCTTTTAACCATTTCATTGCTGCCCCACATAGCATTTATTGATTTATGACAGAGTGAAGGGAAATTTTTCTTGCTGCCATAAAATCTGAGTTGGTGGGATCATTGCTCTTGTCAACCAGTGGCACTGCTAGTGGAGCACTGTTTCTCATTGGCTGGGGAGTTCTGATAGTTAATCTGGTTAAATGCCCCTGTGATCCAGTATTCATATGGGCCACTACCTTCTCCTCTAGGTATTGCTGTTTGCAAGGAAGTGATCACTGCTGCCTTACTCTGCACAAACAAATAAACCATAAGTGCCAACCCTCACCCTTCTAGATTGCCTGTACACAGTCTCTAAAGCAGGAATGTCAAACTTGAATACACAGTGGGCTAAAATTAAAAACTTGGACAAAGTCGCAAGCCAACCTTGATATTTATTAAAAACAAAAAACAACTAGTGGTTCTATTTAAATAAAAAAATATACATAAAAATGTCCACACTTGAGTAAGATTTTCCTTCTCATCAGATGAGGACAATGAACCTTTTCAGGCTGGTCTGTCCTTTACATTTGTGAGCAGATATTCTGCTTCCCAATTTGAAAACTTCCGACTTTACCGAGAGAAATCTCGGATCCACCTCGCGAGATTTCATTTGAGATAGAGTTTCTCGATCCTGAATTTTCAAAATTTTCAATGGAAAGGTAGCCATGCTACTAATATTAAGTACGGCTACCTCTTCATGGAAAAAAAATTTGAAAACTTGATCGAGATCTTGAAATAAATCTCGCGATATCAATTCGAGATTTCTCTGAGTAAAGTTAAAGAGACCGCTGGTCTTTCTGACTTTAATAAATTTCGCCCTTGAGTGCACTGCAATGTCCCAGAGTGTCACACAGATGCCTACATTAACTCAGAAAGCCCCAAAGTTACTGCACCGAGCCCCATATGCCCTTAATTGATCCAAGTAATCCCACTAAGTCCCCAGGGCCCCCACTGTGAAAAGTATATATTTTGTGGGCAAGGGATTTTCTTGGCTACAAAAAACTACACTTTAGCTACAGACCAATATGGATGGATAATTATTAGGGTATGGTTTCCAATCACTCCAAAATAGAAAGTACACACAAGGGTACTACTCAGACATTTTAAGCCGTCTCTATTCAAGTGACCTTGCTCTTTCATACTGGACTCTATTTTGGGGGTTCTAATGTTTCTAGTGTTTCAGAAAGGTGCTCTTCATTTTGATTATTTTTTTCAGGAAAGTGACAGAAACCACTGAATTCCACTAGGGGTTGTGTATCGAATTCCGTGCCCACAACAACAAACATGACGTGGCCAGATGGACAAATATGTGCATTTTTAGCGACTGTTTACTTTGGGGGGTGGCAGGGATATTGGTTTTGGTGGTTCTAATTTTGGCATTCAAAAAAAAAAATAAATGTTGTTTTGACTTTGCAGTTTAATTTTTTTTTTCAAGGAAAATGTCAGAAACCTCAGATTTTCATGAAGATCTGTATTCAGAATTCTGAAACAAGCATGGCATGCCTGGAGAGCTGAGTGTGTTCAGAAAATACTTTATACACTTTCTGTATTACTAAGGTAAGGTGTTGTCTCCGCTAAAAACTACAGTGTGGGCAAATGGCTACAGTTCCAGAACCTTTGTTACTCTGTCCTTTGGTTTTGTAGGTTCAGGCT
This sequence comes from Pipa parva, assembly GCA_019650415.1. Taxonomy (NCBI): domain Eukaryota; kingdom Metazoa; phylum Chordata; class Amphibia; order Anura; family Pipidae; genus Pipa; species Pipa parva. The sequence goes on along the minus strand of WMED01014944.1, from coordinate 9,519 downwards.
TTAATATTTCAGAGAAAAGCTTCATTTTGATTATTTTTTTTTCATACAAAAAAAAATGTCAGAAACCACTGGATTCACAAGAATTTGCATATAAATTCTGCACCCACAACAACAATCATAGTATTATAGCAAGATCGCTAAAGGTGTGCATTTCTAGAAAACATATCCTTTATGGAGGGTGGGTATCTCAAAACTAAGGCGTTATCCCAAAAGTAAGGTGTTTTGACTGAAAAAATACAAGATGGATACTTTTTTTTAGTTGAGGTATTTGCCAACTGTACACTTTTGTGTCTCCTCACATACTGGGCATTGTTCCCTTCATGAGATGTTGCTCATTAATGTTTAACTTGGTCTTTTGTGGGTCTTTTATTGACTATGTATTGAAAAGATGCCTTGCCCTTTATTTAGATCAGTGGTTCTTAACTGGGGTTCTATCGAAACTTAGGGGGTTCGGTGAGTTGGTCTCAGAGGTTCAGCCCAGCCTACGCCGCGGAGATCAAGACACAGAGGTCAAGTGATTTATCATTAAAGAAGGGTTCAGTGAATGTGCATATGAAACTGGTGGGTTCAGTACTTCAAACAAGGTTAAGAACCACTGATTTAGATCATTTTTTTCCCCATGAAACCATCAGAAAATACTGATTTTTGAAAGGGTTTGCATCCAGAAATATGAATCCACAAAAACAAACCTGGTAGACCCATACAGTTAAATGTGTTCACATAGACATTTTGGTCTATGTGTTGATATTTTGAAAAAAAAATGTGGCGTTTGAGCCACATTTTAATAATAAATTAAAAGGAATCTGTCAGAAACCAATGATTTCTACAAGGGTTTGCATCCAGAATATCTAGCCTCTTTTTCAGAGGATTGTGTGCTTTTCATCGTTTGCTTGAGAGCAAAGTTTCTGCTGGTAGTTTTTTGTGAAGTAAACTTTTTTGGTTTTTAGGTTTTTAAAAGACATTATGAAAAATGCGGAAAATGTCAATGAAAGCTCCTAATTACAAGGTAATCTGCACCCAGCTATGTAGATTGGACCTGTGCAGTTGCATGTCAAAGACCTCCTCCGGTGCAGCAAACTTTTTAATGATAAATCAAAAAAACAGTTTATACGGTTCAGATGAGAGGTGGAAGTAGGTAGACATTTATTTAATTAGCAGGAAGGGAGCAATGTGAAATTGTATGAAGCACGTTAAGGGGCTTATTGATCAAAGCGAGAATCCGACTGTCAAAAGTGAATTCTTATCACCTCAGGTTGCTACCGCATCAGTATCCCATAGAGAATTTGTGACTGTGTCAGCAGCTGTGTGTTTGCCACATCTCAGAGTTTGCAAGAATACCTGAATATGTGGGAGGTGGCGAATTCACACTTTCACGTGACAATTCAGAACTTTACTCAATAACCCCCCCCATGACGTTTCTATAAAATGAAAATATCAGCAAGCCTATAATAATGAAACATATGTTGGGTAAATAAATACATTACTGTCCATACGTTTTCAATAGGTAAAATGCTGCAAAGCAATAATTCTTACATTGCATCACACTTCTTAATAGATATGTTAATCGTTTATTCTTATCAATTAACAAAATGCAACGTGAGTGAACAAAAGAAAACAATAAATGAAATCAATATTTGGTGTGACCAACCTTTCCCTTCAGAGCAGATTCAATTCTTCTAGGTACTCTTGTACAAAGTCAGGGCTTTTGTAGGATTATAATCATGGGTATGATTTGCCAAATTTAACAAACAGGTAGGTTGAAACTCAGTTATTAACTGAAATGTAAACAGCTGTGTACAGTAGGAGGCATAAAAGTGGACGAGGAACAGCAAAACTCTGCTACAAAGCTAAGGTTGTGGAAGACCATTTCATGTCTCAGGGCATACACCAGACTGTGGATTTAAGATATGCTTTTTTCCATGCTCTCTTAAATGAGCACATAGATGCTGGCTATGTTAATGATCATAGACACAGTAGTCAGCCAAGGAAACTTAGTGCAGCAGATAAAAGACACATCATGCTTACTTCCCTTCTAAATCAAAAGATGACCAGAGCCATAGGAACCCAAGTACGCCCATCTACTGTTTGGAGTGGTCCTGCCAGAAGTGGTATTGCAGCCAAAAAGTCATGGAAGGGATTGCAGCCAAAAAGCCTTTAATGTGGATGCAAGGCAAAGCAACTCAACTGTGCATGAAAACATTTGAACTGGGTTGCCTAAAAATGGCTGTAGATGCAAAGTACTAAGTTTAAAACTGAAATATTTTGCTGTATCAAAAGGCAGTTTGCTTTTTGTAAGCCTTGGGAGCAGTACAATAATGAGTTGTCTGCAGGAAAGAGTGAAGCGAGGTGGAGGTTCCTCACAAGATTGGGACTGCATTTCACCAAATTGAGTTGGGGTTGGGTCAGGATTAATGCTGAAAAAGAAAGACAGATACTTATTCATTATGCCGTACCATCAGGGAGGTTTCTAAATGGCTCCAAATTTATTCCGCAGCAGGACAACACCAAGTATACAGCCAACGTCAGCAAGCCATTTTCAATGTAAAGAAGAACAAGGATTCCAATAAAGGATAGCCCCCGGAGAGCCTGGTCTCAGCACTATCAAATCTGCCTGAGATTACATGAAAAGAGAGAAGGATTTGAGCAAGCAACAAAAGACCTGTGCTTAATGCTCCAAAGTGTTTGAAACAACCTCCATCTGCAGAGCTACCTCAAAAAACTGTGGAGAGTTATTCACCAAGGTGCAAATTCGACTGACGAATTCGCAAACAGCGGATTCCCATAGCAAATCCAGGACAATTTCCCCATTGTAAAGTCGCGACAATTTTTTTAATGTTAATATTGCAACATTTTTCCCATAATAAAGTCGTGAGTGCGACAATATTCTCATTATAAAGACGCAACTGCGACAGTAGCAGCCTATTGCAACTGTCTTTATTTGGCAAATTCACACCTATACGCAATAATTCAGACTTTAGTGAATAACCCCCTGTGTGCAAGTGTACCCAAGAAGAACTGTATTAAGTTGAAGATAGATCAGCTCAAACAATGTGGGGGTGACAGATCAGCTTTCTTTTGTGCTTGGGTAGTAGGGTTATTCATTAGGACTTTTTGTCAGTTTAGTCTAGCAAGTCTATAAAAGTACAAGTTGATAAAAATTACATTAGTAGTTTAGTACTCATTATTTTCAATATGTTATAAAAAGGCAAAATGTTATTTTTTCGGATATACTGACCTTTCGATTAAATTGACTAAAATAGTATTTAAAGATATTCAGAAATCCCCATATCTTTCAGTCAAATCCTAGACTGACTTTTGGGATGTTTTCAGTGACCTTATGCTGAATCTTATCTCACAAGATCTACAGTAGAAGGGTTGAGATCTGGGGATTGTGACATGTCTTCCTTTTTTTCTGCTTATCCAATACCTGAATTATTTTGAATATTTTGACCTTTTCTTCCTTTTTTCTCAGTTTCAAATATGCATTTTTCTTAACAAATCCAGCTGCAAGGACTGCATCCCTGGATTTTGTTAAAATTAGTTTGCCTTTACTTTCTGAGCAGTCTGATACACAGATTTTCATTCCAAAAGTTGTTTTGTTTTAGCCATTTTTGATACCAAAATTCAATAAATGGTTTTGGGAGAGTCTGTTAAAGCAGCCCTTTTAATTCAAAATGAATATGTATAAAATAAATGTTTATGTTAAAGTGTTCATGTTTATCATTGAAATTTTTAGTAAATGTTGCATAGTTTTTGGAAAACATCTTAAGACATTACCTGCGTGGGTTTCCTCCCACAATCTGTGTCTGTCTGTGTGTGCGATTGAATAGGGAAACTAGATTGTAAGCTCCACGGGGCAGGGACTGAAGTGAATGACAAATCTCTAGAGCGCTGCGTAATATAGTAGTGCTATATAAAAAAAAAATGAATAAATACAAAGAAAAAATATAACACAAAGCATCAGAAAAGTCTGATATATTACTTAGTAAATTTTGGACATACCATGTATTTTTTTTTTTGTTAAAAATAAAATGGCTTTCCTGGGAAAAGATTGTCAAGTTTATTTCAATATTTTACATTTTCACAGAGTCCCTATAAACCAGTGTTTATCAACTGAATTTCACAATGTAGCTAGGAGATATACTGGTCAGCTGTGCAGTACAGGGATTTGGATTAGCACATGCAAAGCCATTACACGCAGGGATGGACTTACAGGTGTGAGAGATGTGTGGTCGCACAGTGAGCCAATCATGCAAGGTTTTACTGCTGCTGAAAAAGTCATATAATTTGGCCTGCTGGAACTGCCAGACATGGAGGAGAGCAGTAGAAGCATTGTGGGTTGTACTGGTATGGGAGCTTGTTCTGTGTTTGCACTAGGCATGTCCAATCCAAAGGCCATTCCATACAATGATACAAAATCATTGTATTTTCTTTGTGTAAATACATGTTGCTATATTATATTGCATCAAAAATCATTTAAAAATGAATATATATATATATATATATATATATATATATATAAAAAATGTCTCAACAACAGATAAACACCACACAAAGGCTTCTCAGATATGCAGACTGCATAGCTTTTATCTCCAAATTTCAAGATATTGTTTTGCAAGTTAAAACTCATATTCTAAGTAAGCAGAAACATTTTAGGTCTGTTTGTCAACATGACCGCTATCAGTAAAGATAAGGACAGAAAATAATAAAATTAAAGAATTTAACTTCAAAGATAACATTTTTACAAGTGCTGTATTTCAATAACTTCCATTCCAACCCAAATAGAAATTTTTATTTATGGCGTTACCGTAGACTGGAAAGTATAGATTAATTTTTTGATATGTGTTACTGGACGATCCTATTTCGAATGCAACCATCACCATTACAGGTTTATGAATAACAAGCTTTTTAAAAGTGGAACAAATTGCTCTGCTGCACCTGGCACAAAGTATACATAACATTAAATTCAGTATGAAAAAAGGGGTGGCTTTGTGCAGTATTCCATTAAAAATGGGCTGATAATTTATTTTCGTTAATTATTTCTTTTTATACAATTAATCAGCTACTCACAAATCCTGGTAGAATCCTGGAAAGCACTATAGAAGAAATATTAAAACGCTAAACAATATAATATGCATTTACCGTATTTTAATTTTGTTGGGAATTTAAGAGCCAGCAATGGGTATGTACCTAAAGTTCAGCTAAAAAACAGTGCACTAAATGGGGAACTATTTATGTAAGAGAATAAATATGGCTGCCATTGGCAATTTGGTCAACAAAAACAGCAATAAAAAATAATTGAACAAGTAATAAGTAGGAATAACTGTCTTATCTAACAAAATGTTTCTTCTTTTCTGAAGACACAAGCAGGACACAACGGCTTTGACTTTGTAAATCCTCTTGAAAAACAGTGCACATTAATGATTACTTTATAAAGTAAAATCTATAAGTGTATCGTTGGAGAATGAATCATGGGAGTTAATTATTTCATTGATGAATATTAAGTAGATTGAGTTGCCACATAATTTGATAATTAATGCAAGAAATGAAATATTTAATTTATGAATATTTACTAGATTGAGTTTATAATTACATAGGAGAATATGGGCACTTCACATAAAAAAAAGTAAATGTTTATAGAAGAATAACTAAGAGCATATTAACTAGCTCTTTGAACAAAACTAAAGAATAACAAATCTTTAGATCAGGAAAGACATGGAAGATACAGGATCCTCAGGATATGGTTGCACGCAATACAGTTTATCTAAAACATTTCTGCACTAACTAAGGAGTTGGCAAACTTAAATGTGGAGGGAGCCATTTGAAGCCCTCCTCCAGTGATGACAATTTTTTTGTGAGCTGAAAAGGGGGAGGAGCGCACTTTCCTGACCTGTCAAAGGCCAATTAGAAGAGGCAGTGGTCATGGGCAGGGCTTCGGAGGTGCGCTCCAAGCCACAACAAGAACCACACTTTTCCGACCCCTGCACTAACTGAATAAAATTATGTAGCCACACTACCATTTTCTCACTAGCAATATTTACTCCTACTTTATTTGTTAATTAATATGTAAGGGAAGCACTAAACATAGTTAACTGTGATAGGAGAGCCCTTGAAGGTATATTATTATATTAGAAGAACAAGAAAAATGGAGTGCACACTTATTAAATCAGGACAATTGCAGAGTGGTGCAGGTCCCTAGATTTTTCTATGTTTGGGTACATTAGGAGATGCATGCATATTCACATACATTTTCCAGACCCACTCCGTCTTTTCCTTTCTCATGTAGCATAACAATGTCAGTAATTTGTAGTTGACCTAAATACAATGCCCTGCTGATTCTATCAGCACAATATCTAAAACATATGATTTGCGTGAAGATATTCCCCCGTACAGCCTATAAATAATTGAAGAACTACCTTATTTCTGCCTGCAAATTGCAAGAAAGATATATATAAAAGGGATATTGGCATGTCTTATTTAATATATAGGAATAGTCATCTCATTTCAACAGATGTAAGGAGACTCCCTTTACATGTGATAGATATGTCAGCCTTTCTTGCTGCCTATGTAAGGTGATGCATCTAAGGCAGGGATGGCGAACCTATGGCATGCGTGCCAAAGAGGGCACTGAAGGAGTGCAAGCTTGTTGGGGAGAACTCCCACCCTGATGCAGGCATCATCCTCCCCCAACACCGATGTGATGACGTCATTCAACAGCACCGGCACTTTGAGGGACGGCACTGGTGAGTGATGTCACCTTTTTCAGCACTGAAAAGGTTCACCACCACTGATCTAAGGTATGTAGAGAAGTACATGGCTAGATCAGTAAGATGCAAGATAACCAGATTTAAGTTCTACTGTAAGTATTCAAATAGCTTGGCCAGTTTAATGAATCAGGATATAATAAGGGGTCCCTGAACTATATGATGGGGGTAAAAGTGTTGTAGTATCCTGTGATGTATTGTGTTATATTGCTCAAAGAATAAAATTTGGTCATCATGAAGTAATCCAGAATCCAAATATCATGCAAAAACCTTTTCTGCCAGAGGAAGGTACAGCAGGTAGGTGAGACTTATTAAACTTAGAGATTAGAGATTGAAAAACTATCTAAAAAAATTTTGAAAAATCTCACAAGAACAATGCGAGATCTTGCTCGGAAAGACCGAGCGGTATTTTCGAGTTTAATAAATTTCGCCCATCTAATATACCAGGTCTGCTCTCATAATAGTAAAAATAATAATAACTCACACTACTTCCACCTACATTAGTACAGACTCTCTTTTAGAATAACAATGGACCATCTGATCTTTTGCTTAGACAGGGGTCGGAGACTCAATTCTTACAAACGGGTAAAACAATTCCAAGAATCCAAGTACATTGATTGTATCTCTTCATTCATAGTGAGCAACATTACAGCAAGGCTTAATGAATCAGGAAACCCAAAAACCTACACACTAGGAGACGTTATTTACCGTATATACTCATGTATAAGTCGAGAAATTTAGGTAAAAAAATCATTTAAAATAGTATACTCGACTTATACACAAGTAATGCTAGGTTTGAAAGCAAGGGGGCGCTGAGAAAAGTTGAGGGAATCCAGAGGGGCTTGGAAGACAGTGTGCAGATCCTGAGTAGGCTGGAGGGATGGTGTTGAGATCTTGAAGGGTCGGAGACAGCTCGCATGGATCCTTACAAGCCTAGTATGCTGTGCACAGCGAGTAGTGGGAATAAAGGTTCCCCAGCAGCAGCCAGCATGCGTTCGAGCGCAGAGCCATCACATCCGGTAAAACAGTAAGAGGAGGTGGGAGGGGCATCCTTGTGCAGGTGGGGAAACATCGCAAGCGTTCGTGACAGAGGGAGAGACAGGAGCCGGGAGCTGTGTACAGCGAGTAGTGGGAATAAAGGCAGAGCAGACTCTGACCCTAGGCAACCCCCCTCCCCGGCGACCCCCCCGCGATGACCCCCCTCCCCCTGCCCACAGTATACTCTGCACTGGTCTTTCCTTGCCCACAGTATACTCTGCGCAGGTCATTCCTTTCCCACAGTATACTCTGCACAACACCCACACTATAGTCTGCGCTGTACTCACCCTGACCCCCACTATACCCTGCGCTGTACCCACCCTGACCCAAACTATACCCTGCACTGTACACTATTTTACACTGGGAATCTGTATATTCAACACACTATATAATCAAATGCCAAGTTTTACCCTCGACTTATCCACGGGTCATAGTAAATTTCATAATGGTTAGCCCAAAAACTGACCTCGACTTATACATGAGGTCGACTTATACTCGAGTATATATCCTATTTTCATTTGACATTGAAACCAACTAATATTGTCTGTAGTGATGTTATGCCTTCGGTGAACTTTATGGACTGGAGAAGGAACGATAAATGAGTGAATTTTGCCAAACTTGACAAATTTTAACTTTTCACATAATATTAGGGAATTACTGGAGGAAACTATGTTACACAGTCACATACTAAATTATTGTTAAATCTTAACAATCAGAAAATAATCAAGATGCTTTTATATAGCTATCAATTTAGAAAGGCAGCACATACCACCCATTCTGTTATATTTAGTACCTACTCTTACAACTTTGCTTATGTCTAGTTTTTCACTCAACCGACTTCTTCCACTTCAGCGTACAACAACTGTAGCTACCAGTCTCTCTGTTCTTGAGAATCAAGATAATTTGGTTCACACTACTACTAACTTGTTAAGACAACAACACCTGTATATATCTCCTGACAAAAAACTCATAACTCTCCCTACTTTCAATATAAAAAAAATCCAAGCACACCACCTTAATTAATCATATGCCCGGGTGCTGTCAAAAATGACTAAACAAATATAAAGTAAAACAATTTGTCAAGTACTCCTGGGTCTTTAAAACATAAAAAAAAATATATGTATTAACTCATAATTTAAAAATACATATTAATGCATAAAGGGCAAAATACAGCTCAGGTGCCAGCCCCCCTCCCCTTCTCAGGCCTTGATTACAGCAGTTCAGAAGCAAAAAAAGAAATAAACTAGGTCCCCACCAAAAGTGGTGCATTTATAAAACACTCACCCAATGGTAAAACACAAGTTCACTCATCTCCAAAGACACGCCGGATGTACAAGGCCACTGTCTAATACACTGCATTGAGCCGGCTGTGGACTGGAAGTGACATCACGACTGGGCCAAACAGCCACTCACATCCATAGCAATAAGCAGCAATTGGATCTCAAGCATGCTCAGAGGGTGAGACACAAACTCTCCATCTAAACAAAACAGGAAGTGCACAAGTGTAGGGCAAAAACCACAGAACATGTGTAAACTAAATCCAAAAGTACTTATACAATCTTAAAGGGACATGCATCCAAAACCAGCTTAAAAACAAAGTTAGAAAAAAAATAGAAACATTATTTAGAAGAAAAATTAGAATTAAAAGATAATAGCTAATATCAGTATGGACATACCACAAAACACATGTCAAGAAATATATTTACATATGTAACCT
>WMED01014942.1:0-13834 GCA_019650415.1 Pipa parva | reverse complement strand
TGGCGGGGCTTCCTGATCCCTTGTTTCCTGGCGGGGCTTCCTGATCCCTTGTTTCCTGGTGGGTCCCTGCACTCTTTTTCCCAACTCGTGTTTAATGTACATTTATAGTGCAGTACAGACGTGCATTTTATCATGCATTTTAAGTGAGCAAACCTTATTTTTTTTTTATCCTTTCTAGTTTTAAAGGGATTAAATAGAATTATTTAAATTCTTCACAAATGCCTTTTATCAACAAAGAAATAGTTGGTTTTAGCTACTGCTAAATGCTCATGGGCAGGCACCCATATTCAGCTATCTAGGTGAAGGGTGAAACTATCTTAATAAGACCTGCTAACGGACTTAGGAAGTGACCTTTCAGCAGTGGGACACTCTGTGCTCAGACAGTTTATGTAATGTGTTGGAACATGACTTTATTTTGCACCGACCTCTGTTAGAGTTCGAACCCCCTTCTGAACGGACCTATTCTTAGCAGTAGTTTGTGATTCTCTGGTTACAGACTAATGGGGAAGATAAATTGATTAATGTTATGAATCAGTTTTGTCTTGTTGAGTTTATGTTGTATAATGGAAGAGACATCACAATGTATATTGATTTGTTTATACTGTTTAGCATTTTCCCATAAGGCTATGTGACTCACAAAGCATTTTAAAAAGCTCCTAAACAAACTAAAACTAACTATAACAGTGTCCGGCAACGTAAAGGACCAGCAACATGATAAAAATAAAAGTTTCAGAGTTGGACTGGCATGGCAGTTAAATAAATAGGGCACATTATAATTGGGTTTTCTTTCAAGCCTGTGTAAATATTTTCTACTCACTGTAAGCTTTTTAAATAGAAAGTTTGTAGCACCCGTCTATGAATTGGATGAAACAAATATAAAATGAAGTGCCTGTGTATCTTAAGCACTTCTCTGGCAACAGGAGCATTGAGGGAAAAGAAAGACTGACCATGTGTGTCCTCCAATCTCAGTCCTCCAAGACTGTATTTTACAGGATTCCGCGGTGGAATCTCAGTGACCATGTCCTTCCCAGTTGGAAATCTGCACATGTCTTTATATTTGGATGCCCCTATACATTACAGAGCTGATCTTCTAATCTGAAACAAACTGGGTCACTTTGCATTGAACTGCTTATAGTAAAGAAAATGGCTGGTTTTAAAAATGGAAGCATGTTGTCAGCTTTGCCTTACCCTGCTGAAAACCACAACTATATTATTACCACAACGTAAGTGAAGTTAACAGATGCTGCCAAATATTGGCCACTAGTCATCATGGAGCTAACCAAAATGTAGTTTTTACTTATAAATGATCTTAGTCCTGTTGTGTTACGTGTATGGTAAGTTGCTAGAGAGCAGCATATGGAATACTATCTCTATGTTTAACATTCTCTGACCACTTCCTGCACATCTATTAAAGTGGGATAGACCGCTCTCGAGGGGTTATTCTCTAAAGTCCGAATTCTCCAGCTAGACAGTTGCAATAGACTACTACTGCCGCGTCTTTATAATGAGAATATTGTCACAGTTGTGACTTTAGTATAGAAATATTGCCGCAGTTTTGACTTTACAATGGGAGAATTGTTTCGGTTATGGATTTGCTATGAGAATTCACTGTTTGAGAATTCGACAGCTGAATTCGGGCTTTAGAGAATAACCCCTTCAGTCTTTCAGAGTTTATCGTGTGAGGTCTTGCATTGTTCTCGCAAGTTTTTCGATCTCTGTTTTTTTTAAATTTTTCGATGGAGAGGTAGACATACTTTACATTAGTAGTATGGCTACCTTTTTATTGAAAAACTCGAGATCTCGCGTGATAAACTCTGAAGGACTGAGACCGGTCTTTCCATCTTTAATAGATTTGGCCCTTTGAGGTGTTGTGACAAGGTTTATTCTGTTACTGGTTCCTTCATTGGTTTTGTTTTTTCCATTTTTCTCTATTAGGTTTGGTTCATGTGATAATCTGAAAATAAAAGTACTTACTAATAATATGAGTATTTCTGCAGGGAGAACAAGGGGACGATAGGAAGACAGAAGGTGCCCCCGGTCCTCCAGGAGACAGAGTAAGACAGTCTTATTTATATAAATGTCTTTCACATAACCTTTTTCCCATCTTATTCAGTAAAATATTTCGTTTTTAGAAAACCAAGAAAGACAGATTTCCACATATGAATAACTGCTTGATTTGTCATTCAAGCAATCCCCACATTTCATGTATTTTACAGAATATTTAGTAAAAGGCACATACATGTCCTTTTATATAGGAGCAACTGAACATTCTGATTTACTGTTTCTTCATAGAATTGTTTGTATTTTTTTGCCTCACATGAAGTTGAAAAACACAGTGTAGCCCATAGTGTTTGCGCATCAGTCAGGTTCCTTCACGACAGTGAATAAGATGCATGTTAGCATGTTGACTGGATTATTTTGATGGAAGTAAGCTGCTTTTATTAACCATAAGGATTTATATGCGCAGACCACACAGCAAGTCAGTTCCTTATTGAATCACTACTAATATTTAGTTTCTCACATGCGGAGTGATCAGTTAAAGGACAAACACAATGTTTCTCTGCATGCTTAAAGTACCTGCAACACATATGGCCTCCACATATCTACTGAGAACTGCCCATCTTGATCAGAAAGAAAGATAGCACCCATATTCCCAAAAAAAGTGAAACCGTGTATAACTGTACACTCTGAAAACAGTTTATTTCAAGCACCTGGGCAGATATTTCATTGAATGTTTGACTGTACATTCATTCAAACCCGCTTTCTTCTCACCTAAAGTCAGGCTAGTGCATTTCCACTGCAGTTTTTTCCAGTGATTTTGGAAATGGACCATCAGAGCTCCGTATGCAGTAGTGCCAGCTTTTTCTTGTCCAACTAGAGAACCAGCGCCAGCTTTGTACTTCTAAGGTTTTTCTGTTGGACATCAGCCTGGCACTCTGCGTGCGGATATAACATATTACTATCCTTCTGTTTAGCACAAGTAGAACAGCTCTGCTTTATTGAAACTTTCAGTTCTATGTATTTTATTGTAACAACACCTGCGACGGTGGTATTATATACAGTATAATGGGAAGCAGGTGATGTCGAAATCCGACAAGTTACTTCTTTCTTATTGGGTTCCAAATTAGCTATAACCGAAGTATTGATTATTTGAAGTATTACAGGTCGACCTGGAGGAAATCTTATCTAAAAATAACACACAGAGTCAGTCTGTTACATATGATAAGCTTCCTAATTTTATTGGTTACATGTTTGCGTTTATATACCCAAAAATCATCATTTCTCGTCTATTGCCACCCATCACTTGCTACATGATCTTTTGGTTGGTTCAAAGCTAGTTGCTATGCGAATTATTGGTTAAAACTTGTTAAATGTTAATATTGCGGTAGACATACGTGACAAACCTGACCTGTCCCTTACTTGGCAAAGATTCTAAAGATGTGCCACCGAGAGCAGTGCTGTGTAAAAATCAGACTAATGGAATAACAGCAACATACAGAAAAAGATAAGAGATCATAACTCTAGAATGCTAAAATCTAGATGCTTTCTACTTGACGTACTGACTAATATTTGTAAGTACTGGTGCTAATGATACAGTTCTTATTGTTGTGAAATACCCTAGAACAGGGGTCGGCAACCTATGGCATTTTTGATGGTCATATCTGGCTCATTCAATGTAACGAGTGGTGCAAGCACTTCTCATTACAGTCTGCTGGCAAGTGCTTCCGGGTTGCTAACCAATCAGGAGCCGCTGACGTCACCGCAAGTCTGGATTGCAAGCCAATCCGGAGCCGCTGACGATACCTATTTGACGTCAGCATCTCCGGATTCAAAAGAACTGAGGGAGCCACACGTATATGGCTCCCTCACCTCAAAATGTTGCAGACCCCTGCCCTAGACGATACCAGTAGTGATGGTGAAAAGGTTACACAGTTGTTCCATACATGAACGACCACAAAACAAAGGAAAAGAAAGCTATTTGCATGTTACTTTGTATTGGTGCAAATGTAAAGGCCAAATGTTAATTTTTATTTGTGACTAACTATAAATTTTGGGATTTATAATGATTGGTTTTATAGGGCCCCGTTGGTGACCGCGGTGACAGAGGAGAATCAGGAGACCCCGGATACCCTGTGAGTAAGAAAGCATATAATGCTTACTCTGTTATCTTGGCACTAGTATGAGTAACAAAATGAACATGGAATCCACATTAATCATTGTACAGACTAATCAATTCACTCAAGTTTGGCAGTTTACCTGTAGACTGCAATATTCCATCCTTGGAATAATCGTGTGTCTATTTCAGGCATCACGTTCCAGAATTCATTCAATCATTTATTCCTGCAAAGACACATTAGTGCCAGTGTTAGGCCAAGTGCTGGACCTGGATGACATGGGGTGAGGGAACTGCTATACCTATACCAAGTAGAGCAAAGCTGATTGGTCAAGGTGGAGACCCTTTCTGTAGCATACAATGCTGTTGCCTTGCATCCTCAGGGAGGTGTGTACTCCCAGAAACATTACTCTGCTGTACACTGCATCACCAGTCAGTAAACTACTTTGGCTTATACACCATATTTGCTGTGTACGACCTCTTTTTATTTACTTATTGGACTTTTATTGAGCTTCTGCCTGGCTCATTAGGTGTATTGCATTACATACATGCTTCAGCATTGGTGTGCATTTGAATTCATCTCTCCTCGATTCATATAAAAAGCCAACACATACATCACAGGATGCAAGAGTCATTCCAGAATATTCACATAAGTGTTTGCTAAATGTGACTAGCTAAACCCCCCCTTAGGTAAGATAATTAGCTTAAAAGTGCCAGAGTTCTCCATTTCACACTGAAATGGAGAACCCAGGCTGCTCAAAGAGCAGTATACAAATAGAAAGGCCTTTAAAAAAACACGCACACTACAAAAATATTACATAGCTATTGTATAGCTTGAAGCGGCTGAGAAAGCTCCTGGCAGTTAGGAGCAAAACGCGTCCTACTTACCAGCAATTACACGGTCCTCTATCAGGCATGTATATCCACTTTCTACCTGCTGGGGACATTTGTCACATAGCTATATAATTCTAGATTCTCTATGTATATGCACACTCTAGTAGGTTTATTTACATTGCAGTTACAAGCTTAGCTACATACACAGACCTACTGTATATACTCACGATCTTTCATTAATAGGATTTTCATACACTATATAACATTGAGTTTATATGCAATACGTTATTCATTAGCCATTTAACAGGTTTATGCATCTGCAATTGTTATTTTAATTGGTTTTAAATATATTGTGTGTGATTCTTATCCCAAGAATTCAGAGTTTTTCACTTTTTGGTAACTAATAAATTCTTTATTTGGTGTGCACCATATAAGTGAGTCTTTCCCCTTTTTCGTTCTGATTAATAGGATTGTTGAGCTGGTATACGAGCATTGTTACTCTTTTAAGCATTTTTATTTTTGTGTATGGCACTTTTTTTTCTCTTTTTTGTTACATATTTTCGAACTACTTATTAATAAATAAATGTTGATACTTTTTTGTAATGTGCGTGTTTTTTTAGGCCTTTTTATCCATGCTATTTGTGTATTGTGTACCTTGTACATTGTCTAAGGCCTTAACACAGCACCTTTACCAAAAGATTCATAAACCTTGTTCTATATAGTGTGCCCACCTTATTCCTACAATTGCTCGGAGAGCAGTAGGCTTAGGACCCAATCCAGCCCTCTGACCTGATGCTGATGTGTAAACTGGGCAGGTTAGCTCAGCATGTCTTACACACGTGCAGTCAGGTTCTGTGTCATATACACAAAGAGGCTTATTCTCTAAAGTCCGAATTCAACTGTTAAATTTTCAAACAGCGGATTGCCATAGCAAATCCATGACTGCGACAATTCTCCCAATGTAAAGTCCCGACAGCAACAATTTTAAAGTTACGACTGCAACAATATTTCCATAATAAAGTCACGATTGCAACAATATTCTCATTATAAAGACACGACTGCGACAGTAGCAGTCTATTGTGACTGTCTTTAGCTAGTGAATTCATACCTGTACGCAACAATTTGGACTTTAGAAAATAACCCCCATAATATTCCGAGGCTACTGAAAGGCCGGCTGGCATTTAGCATGGCTATCACTAAATAAATCTTCCCAAATCTTTAGCTCCAGCATTTTATTAAGACCTATTTCACATCTGCACCTTAGTCAGACCTACCCATTATGTATACATTTTCAACCATATGGGTATATCCCAACATCTTCTATTGCATGCACATTCCTACAAACAGATTGCATTGTGGGAATGAAGGCAAGCTACCAAGGAAGACAGAAAGATATGCCATTACCTGAGAGCACTTGGACTTACTGAGTAGCTCCAACAAAATTGCAGATATAAATTAGGCTGAGTGTTATAGCATCAGTTAGGTATGATTTTTAATGGCGACATGGAAGAAAGCAGTGTGCCGAGTATGTATAATTTTATTTATAAAGCTGAGTACACAGTAAGCAATCATTTTATAATGTCTGTTATGTTCAACGGCAAAAAAAAGTGATCTTACAATACTTAAAGATATAAAACCACTAAGGACAATATCAGACATGGAACAGCCTTCTACCCCTGCTGGATAACTGTTTAATGTCTTTGACCTTTTCTGTGAATAAATGTTTCCTACAGTTTTCCTTCCCCGGTGCCTTATCTTGCCCTTTAATTCAATGCCCATATCACA
Organism: Pipa parva; assembly: GCA_019650415.1. NCBI lineage: Eukaryota > Metazoa > Chordata > Amphibia > Anura > Pipidae > Pipa > Pipa parva. The sequence goes on along the minus strand of WMED01014942.1, from coordinate 7,101 downwards.
TTATCAGTTTCTTAGTAAGTGTTCTCCCTAGCACTTTAAATTAAAGAAGAACTAAAGTCTCCTGAAATTGTATTTGTACAATTAGCCTGTATGCCGGCAACACAATAAATCCACAATCTTTCCTTTCCAAGCCACCTGCTTGTTTATGTTTCTTTGCATGTAGAAGGTACATGGCAGCCTTTGTAGCATTTTATCTCCACCCAGTGTTGAGAAACATGGTGTCCTGGGTATTGACTTCTTACAGAGCGTGTGTGAAATCCAGCACTGAGTGTATGCCTCATTGTTATTCACAGTTTAATATACCATGTGACATCCCCCAACCAGGCAAACACTATGTGTGATGATGTGGTAGGGTTCATTAGCATATTAATGAGGATCCAATATGGCGGCCACGAGATACCAGCAGTTCTATAAAATAACACTATAGCTGAAAGGTACTGATTTGCTGCTTCAAAATATATAGTTTTGGGCTGGCAGGTCCTGTACTTTCAGCATATCAGTTATGGATAGGGTACATTAGTCCTTCTTTACTGTATAATGTACAGCACTGTTCAAATTAATTCAGTATTGGAGATTATAGACTTTCAGTTGAAATATTTTGACAGATGAGTTCACGGACAATACAAAATGAACCCTTCCTATATAATTTACTAGAGAATGGCAAACTCAAACCATTAACAGCTCTCACCAACTCAGAACAACCCAAAACCATGGATCATTATAACTATCGGCAGCTACAACACCTATTACAGAAACAACCATGGAAAGAAACTCTCTCTAAAGAAACAACAATATTTGAAAAATTCATAATAAACCCCCATCTAACAAAAGGCTTTTTGACGTTTGTACACAAATGCCTCAACATCCCCCGGGAGGAAAAAAACCATCCCATATTCTCAAATGGGAAACAGTACTTAACACAGCCTTTACGAAGAAACAATCCAAACAAATCATTCGCTCTTTACACTATAACGTCAACTGCTGCAAACTAAAAGAAACCAATTATAAGACTTATACAAATTGGTACTTAACACCAAATAAATTAAACAAAATCTTCCCAAACTACCCGAATACTTGCTGGAGATGCATCCTCCCAAGGGCAGACATCATTCACGTATTCTGTACCTGTCCGGTGATCCAGCCTATATGGCAACAGATTGAAAATATCATGGAACAACACATGGAAGTAGATTTGGACATTTCCCCCCCAAGCAATTATTCTACAAAAGCCAACAACCAGTTTTAAGCAATATAAAAACTCTCTACAAGCAATATCCATTAGCGCAACAAAGTTATTAATCGCACAAAATTGGAAAAGCAAAAATCCTCCCTCTATTAAAAATTGGAGAGATAAAATGAATGAAATATATTGCTATGAGGAGCTCCTAGCGCAAGACCCAGAAAGCCATCAACGTTTTATATCGACCTGGTCACTCTGGATGAAGTTTCAAACCTCACCTGGTTTTAACTCAATATAACAACAAAAATTGCATACACATGGGGAACCCCCTGGAGACTCGCTCTGTCTTCTATATATTTATATACTAAAACAGGAATTACACTTCTCTTCTAAGAATACTGGGTTCTAGCCCAAAAGTCTTTGAAGGATATCTAGAGACAAGCTGTGTTTCCCCTATCCCCCTCTCCCACCCAATATAACCCCACATGCTGTGTGCTTCCCTGTACCCGTTACCCCCTTAAAAAGTTAGTGTTCATTAAAACACAAAGTCAAAGATGTTTAGGATTTTTTATTTTTGACGATTGAATTTCATTAATGTATATGCAAAAATTTACAATATTGATGTTAAACGCGTTAACAATTTTTATTACAACTTGTTTATTGTATGTTATATTTCAATCAAAAACTTAAAAAAAAAAGAAATATTTTGACAGAATACATAATGGATTTCATGTTTTTTTAAAAACTTTAGCTCACCAACACTTTAAGAACTTCTTATTATATTTAAGGGTCTACAAGGGCCAGATGGACCTAGAGGAAAAGCTGGACAGCATGGTTTACCGGTAAGAACCTTTAATATTAATCGGAACTAACTGGACACGAATGATAAGGCAGTGATCAATGTAAACAATAACAATAGCAGTAAGACTCTTTTCTCTTTTTTTACAGGGGCATCCTGGACCGCGAGGTCTTCAGGGCTTACCGGGATCCAAAGGCGCAGTGGTACGTTCTGCCGATTTCCTCCAGAACGGAATATCAGCCTATAGGGATCCAGTCTGAGTAAGAGATGCTGGCTTCCCATCTCCTTGAAATAACTCTCCTCTATTGTTAGAAAGAGGAGGCTGGTATCATGCAGAGCTCTGACAGTGGCGTAGGGTGAGCCCACACAGCATCCGTAATGGCAGGGGAACAGTGGTGCACCAACACAGAACGTGAATGGACTTATAGTGCTTAAGTACAGGGGGCACACTACCCTGCGACACCTCTTTCTCCTGTGCTCCAGCATGCTCATAAGGGGGGCAGGGGTGCCACTTACACCAGGGGGTGCAGACCATCTCTGCGTCTCATCTGTTTAACATACAGCTATAATACACCTGACATGCACATGGGAAGAGTCAAGGACTCTACGATTAATCCTATTAATACAGCTGTCCAAGATTTTGTCACTTATAGGTCGTGTGCTACAAATGGAAGAATCTCAATTGTCGGCCAATGTTAACAACTGAAGAAAGCTCATGTTTCAGTGTGAACCGTTTTCTTTTTTCAAAATTGTTAACATTTTGGCATTGGTTTAGATTTGCTCATCAACAGAACATGTTGAAATGTAAATACAGGTTTAGATACATAAGCAACATAAGTTCTGCTAAATCTAAATAGATTAAGTTAGCTCGATGCGTTTCCTATGAATTTCTTAACTTTTCTATACGTCAAGACAGATCTTAAAGGGCCCCTGCTTGTATAAAATTCAGAGGAGGATTTGCATACATAAGTGGCTGCATCACTTTTACTGTTTTGTTTAATTTTCTATTGTAGGGTATGAAGGGTAAACCTGGAAAAGCAGGAGACCCCGGCACGCGTGGACAGCCTGTAAGTTTCCCTGCAATACAGTTGTGACATGGAGAACTTCTGGATATTGGATTATTTAAATATGGCTTTGGTTCCTACTACTTAGTAATATTGTAGGGTAAGGCCTTGCAATTGTTGGATGGGGATCAGTAGGACTTAAGGAGGTAGTAAACCAGATTACCTTGCAGCTGAAACTCAAGGGGCCCCTGCCATTATTATATTTGCAGAGTGCAAACCACCTTATGTTCATTAGTGCTTTATAGGATTTAGTTATAAATGCTCATTAATTTTTAGGAATCCTGAAGAAGTCAGTGTTGTAGTTTGCATGAAATGCAGCAAAGGAAAAATGATGAGTCTGACAACAGCACTTTGAACTAAATGATGAGGTCTTTGCTTGTTGGCCATGTTTTCGGTTATAAAGAAGAAAATGTTTGATAACAGTGTCTGTCGTCTTGTTTCACATGCAGGGCGTTGTTGGCATGACTGGCCCAAGAGGAGTTGTAGGCCGACAGGGTCAGGAAGGGCCAATTGGACCTGATGGGATACCAGGAAAAGACGGAGTATCTGGCTACAAGGTAAGTATTTGCAGCTGATGAAAGTATCTACACTCAGTCTTGATTCTGTTTCTCTGACATTAACTATTGCCATTAGGGAGAACAAGGAGAAGATGGATTAATCGGTCTTGCTGGAACGTCTGGAAAACGAGGAAATACTGGTGTTCCAGGTTTGCCGGGAGCTCAGGGACCACCAGGATTTAGGGTAAGAACAATACCCTGCCACAGTGCCAAGTTAGCACAATTACTTTGACTCTGTTTATGTTCATTTTAGCCTAATTACCAAAATTGTTGCAGCAGATCTCCCAAACCATAAACTGTTCAGCCTTATGGACACTGTGTACACAAATAAATTACATTTCAAAGAGGCTCACCGACCCAGCCAGCTGATCTTTCTGCGATTGTCAATTGATGCCTGTGCTTTTATCTGCCCAGAGGACAATGGTGCCTTCTCTCTCTCAAATGAGTGATTATTTTCTGCTTTTGAATTGGTCAAGAAGTCTTGAATTTGTTGTTAAATTAAGTTTAATTGCCTTGCTTATGTTTACTGGATTCTAAAGGAAGACGTCCATGTGGTATGAAATGAATTGGAAATAAAATAAATACAAGAAATAAAACCAGTATTGATGAAGTAGTTGAACATCAGGCGCATGCCCGAGGGTCTATTTTTGTAGATCAGTAAGGGGAGCGATTCTGAGCCGCTTTAAATAGTTCAGCTAACTGGGAGTGCAGGCTGTCTACTGTAGGGGACTAATTTGTCTCTCATTTTGCTAAAACACACCATTTGCTTTCATTGATAATCAGCCTGAGGTCCACATTGCTTATTTGGATAGAAGCAGGGCCACACGAAAGGATAGGGAAATTAGTCTACTGTCTACTCTTGAAACTTTTCGTTTTTAGTTGGGCAAACTTAGATCTTCTCTGGAAACACAATGATGTCATAAAAAGGCACATGCTTTCCAATCTGTAATTTTAACAGAGGGACTTGCTCTGCTGCAAACAATACTAATAGTTTTATTCTGAATTCTAGACCATGCTTCACCAGAACATTCTATGGTGGACCTCTCCGACCCAGTGTCAGTTTATCATTGTATTGGAGCATTGTATGTTGCATACATCTCATATATTTTCCGTTGATAATTAAGGTCAACCACTCAATAATGTCCTGACGCAGCACCTAAGTTGGTTCAGTAGTTGGGTCTGTTTATTTTCAGCTGTACTGTTGTCAATTTGTAGGTGTGATTATCATCATCTTGCCACATGATGAAGATTTCACTAAACTGGGTCTGTTGGAAGGCAGTGAAACCGCAGAGCGGGTTTGTGGCCTTGCAAGGCTGCAGTGAAACCGCAGAGCGGGTTTGTGGCCGTGCAAGGCTGCAGTGAAACCGCAGAGCGGGTTTGTGGCCGTGCAAGGCTGCAGTGAAACCACAGAGCGGGTTTGTGGCCGTGCAAGGCTGCAGTGAAACCACAGAGCGGGTTTCTGGCCGTGCAAGGCTGCAGTGAAACCACAGAGCGGGTTTCTGGCCGTGCAAGGCTGCAATGAAACCGTAGAGCGGGTTTCTGGCCGTGCAAGGCTGCAGTGAAACAGCAGAGCGGGTTTGTGGCTGTGCAAGGCTGCAGTGAAACCGTAGAGCGGGTTTCTGGCCGTGCAAGGCTGCAGTGAATCCGTAGAGCGGGTTTCTGGCCGTACAAGGCTGCAGTGAAACTGTAGAGCGGGTTTGTATTTGCGGTGGTAAAATTATGGCAGTCACTGAATGGATCTCTCCCTTGAGGGGTAAATCACAGCTGTATCAAACAGCTGCTGAGCAATAAAATAAAGATTTTGGCTGCAGTAACCAGAGTTCATGTTCCCCTGCTGCTAGATTTAAGAATTGCTATTCATAATCTCTTTGTAAGTGATCCAGACTCCCTTAAATCATTCTTATATTTTTCTGTTAAAGTTCCATGTTCCAGTACTAAAGGGACCGGGTGCAAATATACCCTGAATACACCATGTGCTTGTGGGAAACCTTAGACTGTCCCACAGTACAGAGAAGAAAACAAACCCTTTATCGCTTACAGTGAACTGATAGACTCTTTAGACTCTGTACCATGTTACTGCTTCCTTTACATAGAACATAACACTAGACTGTCCAGCGATGTACCAAAGTAAATCGGTCTTCTTACTCAAGTCTATGGAATAGATCCAACCGGTCAGCCTACAGCAGGTGTGTGACATTCTACTCTCTAAAGGCCACATTGCACATAATTACTACTCAGCCTCAGATTCATCTAGAGCAAGTGTAGGCATCCTGTGGCCCTCAAGTTACTGCCAAAATACAACTCTCACCAGCCTCTGACAGTCTTTTGGAATTGCAGTCCAAATACTGTGCCATAAGCTATCTAGTATTACAGAATAACATGCGGAAATGCATAGCCGTCAGTCAGTATCTGTTTTCTTGTCCTTTGCTGCCCTCTGGTGTTAGAAATAAATAATATGGTCAGCAAAGTGGACATGTACCACTCCTATCACCAACAGACTGTCAATGTAATTAAACAGTAAAAACACTATAAAATGGCCAATGCACCATCTGTAGAATATGGGTAAATAGAGACACTGGGATTAAGTTAGTGTTAATAAGTTAATTACTTACTTTTACTGCAGAGCCCGTGGACACTAGCAGTGTTTATATGGTTGATATTTGTAAATGAATTCAAGGTTTTACTTACTGAGATTTAAGTTGACCACACACTAGCTATATATGCAGGGACTGAATTGTTCTGTAGCAGCCGGAATTTCACAGCAGAGATGGAGTGCTTTTCACGCAGAGCTAAAACCTTTACAGACATGCCTGATCAATTTGTCAGCTGATTAAAGTGAACATTATTGATCGCTTTAATATATAGTCTTTTTTTTTTTTTCTTTAATTGCTCTGTGTACCTTACCTGAATGCTATCAGTTTCCTGCAAATCTGACAGGTTGCACTGCAATCACTTACTGCCTGTTTATGAATTTACTTTGTGGCATTTGTAATGTGCAATCTGAACAGAGTTTCACATTGATGCATACTCCAACCTGCAATTCAAGTCACTTATAGATGTATCTACCTCTAGAATTTTCTATTCTTGCATCACATTCTTTAAACCCAGCTGGGTCCCTAATGTACTTAATTTAAATATTTGCAACTCCTAAATTTGTGGCAGGTGGGGATTGCAAGAATGTCACAGACTCTTTAGGGGGTTATTGACTAATGTTCAAATTGTAGTGTAAAGGTTTGAATTCGCCACTTCCTTATATTGGGGTATTCTGCAAACTCTGCAATGCAGTGAATTCGCCAGCCAACAACAGTCACACACTACACAATAGACACTACTGATGTGCTCGCGACTTTACTCCAGGAATATTGTCGTGATCGTGGATCTGCTACGGCAGGGGCGATTTTGGCCCTATGGGCGCCCTGGCTGAAACGCCTCTCTACGCATTCCCTCCCCCCCGTGCAACCCCCCAGCTCGCACCCCCACACATTTCCTGGTTTCGTTTTT
>WMED01014940.1:0-10078 GCA_019650415.1 Pipa parva | reverse complement strand
AGGCAGGCGGCGCCCCTAGCATTTGCCTACTCTGCCTAATGGCAGAGCCGGCACTGCCCAGAACACACAGTTCCTGCCCTCTTGCTCATTTAGCTGAAATGGTCATAAAGTCCATGTACAATTCTATTTCTTTGATCTGCGCATGCGTTTATGGCCATTTTGGTGAAATAAGCAAGGGGGCGGGTACTACGTGATGATCTATGCCACATACATATGTGAATTGATTATCTTTCCCCCCAAACCAAGACCCGCTCCTACCTTTTACATTCTAGTTGATGGTGCAATCATCAACCTTGTAACCTCTGTATATTGCCTTCGGGTGACTTTTGACTCTACTCTGTCCTTCTCTAAACACTTCTCTTCCACTGCTAAAACTTGTCGATTTTTCCTTCACAACATTTCATCTCTCTCACTCCACTGCTAACACCCTCATGCATGCTCTTTTCCTATCCTGCTTGGACTACTGCAATGTTCTTCTGTCTGGCCTTCCAACTTCCTACCTCTCCCTGCTCCAGTCTATTCTAAATTCTTCCTCTCACCAGAGGGAACAGTCTTTCTCCCAATCTGACTCTGCTCTTTGGCTCCCCATACGCAAACGTATCATTTACAGTGTTCTCCTTTTGACATTTAAGGCACTTCACTCAGTTGTCCCTCCCTACATTTCCTCATTCGTATGCCCGTAATATTCCTCAACATCAACTGCGCTCCTCCCAAAGCAATCAGCTTTGCATGCCACACACCATTGCTGCTATTTCTCATCTTAAACCGTTTTCTCTCTCTGCCCCCCATATCTGGAATTTTATACTCCTTTATCTTTGCCAGGAACATTCCCTCCGCAACTTTTAAAACCAAACTGAAGTCCTATCTTTCGAAGCTCTGGCAATGATTTTTATGTGAACCATAAGAGTAGACACTCTCTAGAAGAAGCGCAAAAACAAGCACTCATAGTGCATAACTGTAAATGATTTGTGAAAGAAATAGCCCAAACGTGCCACAGTATGACGTGTATATTAAAGAAATTTATAACACTACGTGAAATAGCTAAAATGGCCTCTCACCAGCTTTTCAAGGAATACAGGCATATATAGTAAGATGTACCACTTCAAACACCTTCTCAATCACAAAGGGACCCACAATCCACAGCAGACCGGCAAATAGAGGAGAATATACTGCTGAGGACTAGGTTTTGTTAATAGGCTGCTGGTCACTTGACTCTGTAACAACCCCTTGGGGGGTTATGTATAAGCCAGAATAGTTACAAATGCGAATCCCAGCCATTTATGTAAAATAAATCCTGCACTTGCTTTGCTTATATCATCAATTAATAAAGACATACATATAGTGGAGGCAAGAGAGGCAGCCCCAACATCAAGCTGCTCTCACTAAATGTCCTCCTATTTCGGTGGCACTCCTTGGTTTGCAAAACAGTACACTGGTCTCATGGACTTTATAACTCAATGACTGGAATTATAGCTGGGTTGTTGCTGGTTATTTGGCATTATAACTGAACACTGGACAAGGATCCTGGGCACTTTCCATTGAACATCTGTAGATCTGCAAAGCATTCTGGTAAAACGTTTTATTTCCAGATTTGCAAAACAAGAACAGGGGGAATTTGTATTTAAACTTGTGAAATTGTTTTGCCAATTTCTCCTCGTAAAAAGTGAAACTGTGTTTAAAGGTTATACAGCCATAAAGCGCTACCGAACTGCTCTTGTTTGGTAGGGTAAGGGGAACATTCATGTGATTAACTTAACGGTGGCAAATAGGATTTAAAGGTCCCAAAAAGCGGTTAGTTTAGCAGGTGTATGTATACCATAAATGTCATCTTTAATCTCAATGAATGGAACAAAAAAAAAAAAAACACTGTAAGAAGATCCCATTGACAACAGCAAAGGTAGAGACTGAATTTTCTGCAACAATAATAAAATTGACAATCTGCTTGACATATGATCCAATTCTGACAGTAACTACTACTAACCAGAGCCTTTTTTTTAAACAAAAGTGGTTCTGCTGGTTACCATGGTGATGTTTTTGTGGGACAAACTCTGACTTGGAAACTAGGTCCTTTGCCCCCTACTGCTATTTCCAAGGTATTGCATGTCTATTGCTTGGTAAGAATTAACAAGACAAGGGCAATTTAGCACATGTCGTCTCCCCCAATGTCAAACCTGAGATAGTTTTCTATAAATTACACATAATGTACAGTTGTTTATAAATCCCTAACAAACTCTGCTAAGAGGCTCCTCCATGAATATGCCATTCTTAAGTATCCCTTCCTTCCCACATACTGTTTTCATTTCAATTACCATTCACCCCTGCTATTTTTATGTATCAAGGACTGTTTCACTTAACACGGGCAGAAAAATAACTCCATTAATGCCAGAGAACGCTAATTACCGCATATTCATTTAAATGCTGATTAACCAATTAAAATTCAATCAGTAATAAAACTGGAAATGAGCGCCTAAATGAAGAATGCATTTATAATCGCTCCATGTTCCTGCACTGATTAAGAAGCACTTCCATTAAACAGACATGGAAAATGTTATACATAACACTTTCACTTCTCACTGTACCTCCATATAAGACTTCTTATACCAGTTGCTGTGTGTACATGTTATATGTAAGCAAATGGCAACTAGTGTGTGTCTGTTACTGGGATACCCTAGTCTGTTTTATGCAGCTGAAAGAGAAATGTATTGATAAACAAAGGGGACAGTAGATCAGTAAAAGCCAGGCTCCCACACATTGGCAATTACTGTACACAATAGGAGGAATGCCATTCAGTATAGCTGCTATTACATATTCATGGTACTTATATATAATGTTTTCATTGATTGTAAGCTCCTTGGGGCAGGGACTCTTGTGTCAATCACTACCTAGTACTTAATTTGATGTACCCTTGTTATATTTTACTTGTATTGTGTAATGCACTTTTCCCTTGTTTGTATTGTACTTGTATCGCTGAATTGTACAGCGCTGCGTAAATTTGTGGCGCTTTATAAATAAAATTATTCATACATACATACATTGTGTTTAAATTATTTGAATTCAGTCTATAGTTATCCCAGTATAATGTGAGAATGACATAGTTACTTATGGAACATGTTCAGTTGCTAGCTGGCTACTGCCTTATATATAGATTTATGAGAGTGCTTGAGGACACACTGGTATAACAGACAGCTAAATTACAGCATAAAGCTGGTACTACTAGCTGAAATATTGAAGTTTGCCTTTTGATAATGTAAGTGTTCCCTGTGGAACGACGTCTTACAACTTTTTCTCAATGAAACCTGTTTTGGGGAGGTACGATTAGCAGCTAAAATCCCTCCCCCCCATGTAAAAGGGGCTTGTGTTATAACAGATAATCTTCAGAAAATGCAATTTAACATGTAGAGTTTACTCTCTTCACTGTATTTACCTAGTAACAACATTTAAAATGAATGGAAATGTAACGATCTGAATTTTTTGCAATGAATTGTTCTCAAGTGGCATGAATGAACCATATGAATGAGCGAGGATGTAATTACAGAGGCCACAGTAAAAAAAAACAAAAAAACTAGGTCTCTGGACCTGAAAAGAGCTTAATAGGCAATTATACCAAAGATCCAAGCTGCTCAACCAAATTTAAAGGGTATTAACCCAATTATTGAAGCACAGTGTGGCACATACAGTGTTCCAAGGATAGCATTATCCTCATTTCATCAGTGAGTTATGTTATTAAGGGTGGGTAATACCATCCCCAATAGCTGTACATGCTTCATCAAACATTATTTTAATCCGGTCGAGAGCCATGGATCTTTGGTATAATTGCATAGATTGGACCAAGGATAAGGGTCTATTTAGGCCTGCTCCTAGGAAATTTGCATCCGCAGGAGTGTGCTTCACTGTACATTTGTTTGGGGACCATAATCAACACAATGAATAAGATCTTCCACCAGGAAAGGAAAGGACAGTTCATTATTAACCAATTCAAATTCACAAATACCAGAAATGAGAGAAGTGTTCGAATGCCTGAATAAAGGGATTTTGGTTTAAGAAAGAGAAATAGTGATTGGAGAATTCATATTTAAAATATTAGAGGTAGGACCTGTGTGCAAATTATGCATGTTCCACAATGCACCCATCTGGGAATATATATATATATATATATATATATATATATATATATATATATATATATATTTGTCAAATTTGGTTACATTTGCACATGATATGGAAGTATTATTTGTCCCTTCTGTACCAACTATAAGACTTGTTTTTATATTGCATATACAAAACAGCCTGAATAAATGAATCATTTTTTGCTCAAGTGAATCCATTTACCCAGGAAAATGCAATATGAATGGAAGATTTGCCAGCAGACTAACTCCCATCCCCCTTTCCAATCCACAGCTAGCTCTTATAAAACACCGCACACATTAACCACTCCGTGAAGATCATCAGACTAAATGTACAAAAAAATATGTCTGACAGGTTTTGATGTCTTCCAAAATCATCATAAAAATGGCAGAAGATGGCATCAGTTTAATCCATTTACAAAAAGTTTTTTTTTCTTCTTCTAATAAATATTTAACCCAAAATGACCTCTGTGCTCTTGCAAAATTTAGATGAATCCATGCGAAATCAATGCAAAAGAAATGCATGTATGTAATCGATACTATTTGAAGTGCTTTTAGCATTTCATTAAAACTTTGTCACTTTGGGACTTTGTAGCAAACATTTGAAGAGTGTGAAGGATTGTAGCGCCTTAGCAATGTCAGTGTGCTCTGATCAAATGTAGCCATTGTCTTATCCGAGATTACATTTATTACTTGGACAATATTATTGTTTTCTATATTTATTAAGATGCTGAAAAAACAAAATTTCATTGATTCATTCTATTCATTTAAGGCAGTACGGTGGCTTAGTGATTAGCCTTGCAGCGCTGGGCTCTGGGTTCGATTCCACCCTGGACTTCATCTGCATGGAGTTGTATGTTGTATGTTCTCCCTGCACCCAGGTGGGTTTCCTCCTACAATCCAAATACATACATCTGTGTGTGATTGAATAGGGAAACTAGATTGTAAGCTCCATGGGGCAGGGACAGAAGTGAATGATGAATCTCTTTAAAAGATTTGCATTTTATATATATATAATATCAGCACTAAATTTAAAAAAAAAATGAATTCTTACTTAACTAATACTCAGGGGATCAACAAATACGGAAGAAGCAAACATATACCCCAGGGCCTTTAAAAAGGTTATCAAATCTGATTGGCTGGCAAAAGAGTTATTTTTCTTATGTTCTAACTGGAATGGAAAATGCTTTGTATACTGAACTACATCCTCTGGCTTAGTATAGTATATGACAGCTTGAAGAGAATGGAAGAGCGTTCCTAAAACAGAGCTATTTATGGCTTGCTTCATACCATACTAGCAATTTCTTGAAGCTTATTCTCTTTCATTCATTCTTAAAGATATGTGGAAAAAAAACAAGAAAATTGTATCAATGAGATCCTTACCTCAGGTACTTTACAGGTCCTGTATTGTTCTTGTTTTCAATCTCTGGGTTGCTCATTTTTCCTGTATTTGGACTTGGATTCTCACTGTGACTCGGTAACTGGCTGTATACAGCTGACTGTCTCTGTATGGCTTTGTGAAGAGATACAGGGCAAAGCTGCAGCCAATCAGCAGACAACAGCCTTTTCTGAATTCCACCGGATTGGATCCCACTCACAGGTACCTCTATTGCTCTAGTTTATTTAACCCATCATTAGAACTACAACATAAAAAGGCATAGAAAAACTGCTCTGACCTGCCAGATACACAATTATTATTAGGTTGATACTTTGCCTTTCTGCATCATCAGACCTAGACTATTATTTTATTTCATATGAATTTGCTGTGAATTGATTTTTGATTGATTTTCAGGATAATATATATATATATATATATATAAAGCATAATTTTGCTGTGAAAGGGGTTTTGTACATTTGGATGCTGAATGCTGCTGGCTGTGCACAGTGTGGAATACTCTGCAGCTTGATTTTCTAGATCATAGAATAGTAGGCCTTTTATTATAGGTCTCTCTTGAGAAATCCAGCTGCTTCTATCTTCATGTCAGATTAAAAAGAATTTGAAGTAAATGCTGCAAGTATTTTGTATATTTTTCTTTTTTTACTTATTCTTTATTTATAGAGCGTTACTTTATTACACAGTGCTTTACAGAGATTCACCATTCACTTCAGTCCCTGCCCTGTGGAGCTTACAATCTAGCTTCCCTATTCAGTCACACACACACAGATGTATGGTTTTGGATTGTGGAAGGAAACCCGCGCAGGTGCGGGGAGAACATACAAACTCCATGCAGATGAAGTCCAGGGTGGAACTGAGTGAATTTTATATGTTAGCGATTCTCCTGGTATACTGTTAGGTTTCAAAAAATGTGGCTCACAGCATAAAGATGAAGGGATAACATTATTGTGAGTCATATGTGTGTGTTTCAGAAGGACAGGACTTCTTTCTAGCGGAAGGATTGTCTGGGGACAAATGGGGCAGTGGTACACTGTGCAAAAATGCAGTAGGTTAAGCGGCAGCTGCTCCAGCAGATAGGCAGAATTAAATAGATTAGTTGAAATTTAAGTCCTGCTTTAACACTTTCCTTTCAAAGGAATATCTTCAATCCTAAATCTTCTGTAATAAAATAATACTATTTCTTTTTTCCAATATATCCATTCACATCTTGGCACCGTATCTTTGCTACTGAAGATGTGCAATTTTCATAGATTTACTATTTCAAGAGATAGTGACACACACACACACTTAACAGTAATTCTTATGGGAACCATAATAATACAGCTGTCGTGAGCACTATTTTTAGGTAACAAACACAGGAAACAACAACAACAAAAAAGTATTGTTTATATAATCAGTCTGGGTTTTATGAGAAACCATTTTTATTCAAAAACTTATCTCTACAAACCTAAGCAATTCTGGGAGCTCCCTTTTTTAGTAGACTTTAGAAAAAACGTGATAGATGGCTCTGCTAAAATCTCTATTTAAATGAAGTCTTATTGACTTTTCATCCCTTGTTTTTGGAAACTGATTGTACACACTTGATGCATTGTGTTGCTGTAAAGAGTTCAGCTTGGTAATAAGCAAAGTATGTTTAAAAACATGCATGCTGCATGGCTGATAATGAACATTTAGATACAGGCTGTTGACCATGCTTGTTACAGGCTAATTACAGCACAGCGCATACTCGTTACAAAGAATGCATGCCTGTGGCCTATTGGAACAATAGTTATGAAAGACAACTTTTGATTGGTTCCTACATCTAAGCCAACTCCTTTGTGGCAAACCTACAGCTGCTACAGCTGCGGGTGAGTGGGGCATATGCTGGCCAGTGGGCAATACGTAGCTTTGTGGGGTAACTTGGGGCCTTTGCTGGTCAGGACGCTGCTCTGTGAAGAAAATGGTGCCTCTGTGGGGCAATCTAGGGTTTTGGGGGGCAATCTAGGGTTTTGGGGGCAATCTGGGGCACATACTTATTTTTGAGGTCACTGTGTGGGGGGGGGGGTGAAGGGATATGCCCACAATCATTGGCCCTGTGAGGCAATCAGCACCTGTGTGGCAATGTGGTGCAACGAGGAGCAAAAAGTGGTTTTGTGGACAATGTGCAATTAAATAGCTTTTTGAGGTTATCTGAGACATTGAGGAGCAATACTTGTCTCTTTGGGTAATGTGGAACTTTGTGAGGCAATTGGCGCCTCTGCAGTGGCAATCTGGTTTTTCAGGGCAATACATGGCTTTGCTGGGCAATGTGCAGCTCTGTTGGGCAATGTACGGCATTATGAGGCAATTAGCACCTTTGTGGGGGCAACATGCTGGTGAGCAGGAAAACATGTGGGCCAACCAGTCAAGACACTGCTCTGTGGTCAAATGGTGCCTCTGTGGGGCAATCTAGGGTTGCGGGAGGGAAATCTGGGGCACATAATTATTTGTGGGCAACCGTGAGGCTGCTGAGGTTTGGTGGACTAAGGGGCAGTTAGATTGTCTGTGGGAGGGGAAATTTTAGGGCTGGGGGGCAATCAGGGAGAAATCTGGGGCTACTGAGGGTTGTGTGGCCACTAGGGGGCAGTGTTTAGGGCATATATGGGTTTAATTTATTAGAAGTGGGACATTGGTGGCCGTGGGGGGATCCGGGGGTCGGTGGTGGCTGTTGGGGGGGGTTAGTGGGGAACTTGTACATACCTTCCACAGCAGAGTTTGGCAGCAAATTCCACAGCTGCTGCTACTGGCAGCTGAATGAAAAGAAACCTGGAAGCGCTGATCACATACACTCCTGGGTTCCTATTGGCTCATGTGACCAATCGGGTCACATGAGCCCTCCCCAACCACGGAGGGAGTCAACCAGGACTCCCTCTGTGCCGATTCAAGCACTCCACTGGGGAAAAAAAAATGCCTGGTGGAGGGCTGGCCCCCTCAGAGTCCAACAACGTGTTTCTCACGTTGTTGGTACACAATGCTTGCCGAGGCAACAACATGAAAGACAAGTTGTTGGTAATGAAAGGGTTAAAGGCATAGCAACAGAGTTACATAGACTTCAATTGTGAAGCTCTGCCTACTTATCAAATTGGCGATGCAAATGGGTTTCAACGTCATCAAGTTCATTGTGGGGCCAGTGAGAACGTACCCCACAATGAGCATGATGATGTTGAAACCCATTTCCATACATTGGCAGAGCTTCGCTCTGGCTCCTGTGTCAGCTGAAGTGCTGTGAGCTCTGCCTCAGTGAAGACAAATTACAGTCCAGATATAACTGTGACTGCAATGGTGGAACTTAATATAAGGTACATTTTTAAAATCTCTTTTTATTTTTAATTTTAGTTGTTCTTTAAGGCCAGGACACGCTAGCAAATTTTCCTCTACGTTTTTTGAAAATAAGCACCAGGTAAAAATGTAACTAAAATACTCAATAAAACAACTGAAAACACAAATGAGATGTCAGACTAATAATACTTAAGACAATGAAAGTTAATTCAGTTTAACAATGAGTGGGCAGACTTGAGAGAAGAGCATAGTGTGGTCACAAGCCAAGGTCACAAATCCCCCAGTGTAAGAATTGTCACCAGGTACTGATATTAGACAGTTTTAGCATGGAGAAAATAATACAAAATATTATTTCTTACCAGTGGAACATTTGTCTTTTTGCCATTTTCCATTGGTGAAATATAAAATGTGCATTGCAAAAGATACAGTATTGTTAAAAAAAGCCATTTTTTTTCCCTTGCTCCATATTTTTTAGAAAACGCAGTTGAAAATTCCTACGTTTGGGGGCCATAGAATTAAGTTTAAAAATCCAAAATGTATAATTGAGGCCATTGATCACACAGGGGGTTGTTCACTGAAGTCCGAATTGTTGCGTATAGGTGCGAATTTGCCAGATAAAGACAGTTGCAATAGGCTGCTACTGTCAAAGTTGCGTCTTTATGAGTATATTGTCGCAGTCACGACTTTATTGTGGGAAAATTGTCACAATCTTAACTTTAAAAAATTGTCGTGACTTTACAATGGGGAAATTGTAGCGGATTTACTATGGGAATCCACTCTTTGCGAATTCGACAGTCGAAATAGGACCTTAGTGAATAACCCCCGGTCGTGTGAAATAGCATATTTTTTTAATTAGGAAATGACGATCTATCAATAGCAAGTGAAAATAGGTGAATGCAGCATTTTGCTGACATCCGCACCCCCTAGGCCCATATTTAGTGAGCGTGAGGGTATGTGGAAATGCACTTTGTAAAATAAAGGATTGCTTTGTGAGAGAAGCAGGTACATATTTGTATAGAAAATGTTAGCAATTCCCATTCTGTGTTCTTTTTTTAACACTAATGACTGGATTGTGTACAGTACAAATGTTAGCAATTCCCATTCTGTGTTCTTTTTTTAACACTAATGGCTGGATTGTGTACAGTACAAATGTTAGCAATTCCCATTCTGTGTTCTTTTTTTAACACTAATGACTGGATGTTGTACAGTACAAATGTTAGCAATTCCCATTCTGTGTTCTTTTTTTAACACTAATGACTGG
>WMED01014939.1:0-13835 GCA_019650415.1 Pipa parva | reverse complement strand
ATGATTCCTAAACCCTTTCTCCGATTTGGATGTGGAAACTCTCATATTGCAGCTGGGAGTATGCACTTTCAGCTCATATTATATATAGAATTGTATTTCTGAACATGTTTTAGTAAACAGCTAAAATAACAAAACTTGTGTCACTGTCCAAATATTTCTGGCCCTAACTGTATGTATGTATGTACAGTATGTATGTATATTTTTAATTTGTATAGTTCCACTAGGTTACGCAGTACTGTACAATTCAACAAAACAATTATAATACATACATAGGAAAAGTGCTTAACAAAGTATGCGCTACTACACTGCAGAACTACTGTCTCAAAAACTATAGTTCAATAGGTTCAAAAATGAATTAATATGTGTATGTATCTGTGCACATACCTATACCACATAGCCATGTGTGCTTAGCAACCATCTATTTTCAAAACCATAGGGATAATACAGAGTTGCTTTACTGAAAGGAAGGATTTTCCATAACTTTAAGTGATTTGTAACCATTCAGCAAGAACAATGAAGATTGGCACTCTTGCTGCCTTACTTAAACTAGCTCAATTTATTGCTACACAGTACGGACATTTTTTACAGCAGCTTTTAATATGAAATACTTGCTAGAATCAATCTTTTGAATATCTGTTATGATATTGCTCAGTAGTTATCTGTTGCACTTATTCATTTTTGTATCCAATGCAAGATTCACAGTAGTCCCTGGCACTCCAATGTTTGAATAAAAGCAACCTTTATTTCTTTAGTTAAAAGCACATACAGTATATAATGAACTTCAATACATAAGGAGATCCTATGCGTTTCATGCCAACTGTCACTTAGACATAGAGGGGTTATAACATACAATTACTGCTATATAAAGAGTTCTTTTCCAACTTGTCTCACTACTTCAATGTCATCATCTTTACTACCTAATCAACTAGCATCTCTAGTAGTAAAACACTTGGTACCATGTATATATTAAACATCATCGTGAAAATAAAGTATCTAATTGAAACAAAACAGATGTATACTTGTAAAAAGAAACTTAACTATTATCACTTGTGTTTCATGAAAAATTGTGGGTGATGTAATCTTTCTGGTATTTATTAATTTCTCTCTACACTCTCATATTGCAGCATGCCTCAATGCCCCATATGACAGACAACACAGTCACAAATATGATCACTCTGTATGTTACGTCGAGTACGCACTACACCAGAGATCCGACTCCCAATGCTAAAAATGCAGTCACTGCTACTCTATATATCAGATTCAACTAGTTGGACTTCAAATATTTAAGGGTCCAAACTATATATTATTAATGGTTCTTTGGTAATTTTAATTTTTTATTCTTCATTAAATATGTATAAAAAATACAACTGAAATTCAAGGCAGAAGTCCTAACTGAAAAAATATTCCCCAACCATATTACCTGTTTAATTATAGTGATTTACTCAAACTACAAAATATTCTACATCTCATTCATAATTTAATCATGTAGGTTGCCTAGTCTGTAACTGAAAAATCCAGAAGATTTTTCTTTTATTCAAGAGTCTCAAAGAGTCTCTTCTCTTAGATACTATTTGCAAACGTTCTATACCCTGTACATTAAGACCAGAAGGATCACTATTATGTTTAGTGTTTGCTTACATTTGTGGGTTTTCCATTAATTATTCTATTAACATGTTCACATATCCTTTCTTTTAAAGGGCACGTGGTTTGTCCAACATATTGTATGTGGCAAGTTTCACAAGTTAACAGATATACCACATCTTTTGTATTACAATTAATGTATTTAGAAAAATATTATATATCTTTTGTGAAACACAACTTGTGAAAACCAAATAAATTTTTGACTACCACACTTAAAACTGCCCTTAGTAGTTAACCATGTATTTTTCGCTTGGCTCCTAAAGTCAGATGGAGAAAGTATGATGAACAAAGTAGGTGCTTTAAATATGAAAAAAGGGACAAATGTAACCTTTTTGTCCTATTGTGGTACTGCGCCATTAATTAAATATGATGGTATATAACACATACAAAAAAGTTCAATGAACAATAAAAATATATATGTTGTTATGGAATATGTCCTTTAAATGAAATGTCTTTTTAAGAGGATATTAAAAGTCAAGTTGTAAAGAAACAATGAAAAATTGAATCCTGCCTGTTGAGGTGTTGTGTGTGGCCTTGCGCCTTATCCACTGAGGCGGTCTGCCAAACGAGCCTCGATGAAGAAACAATATCCAAGTGTCCGTAGAATGGAGAGTGTGGATGCGCTGGTTATGCAGTTAGTGGTAGAAAAATGAAGAGAAAAGGGGAACTCCCCTAGTGTGATATGTTAAATGTTTTTTCGTGCACTTGTGCTTTTAGTGATGCAAAAGTACATATTTTTTAAAAGGTGTACAAGTGAACACGAAACAACCAGACAACTAATGCTCTATTCATAACCCAATCAGATTATCCTCTTTCTTTGAATCTTTTTTACAAATCGCATGCGGCAGTATTAAAAATCTCATCTGAAGAGAAAATACATTTCAGTCTGAATAACAGGTATACTCTCAACACAGGGGGTTATTCTCTAAAGTCTGAATTCGACTGTCAAATTCTCAAACAGCGGATATCCATAGTAAATCCGCAACTGCCACTATTTTTAAAATTGCGGCTGCGACAATATTTCCCTAGTTAAGTTGTGACTGCGATAATATTATTATAAAGACGCAACTGCGACAGTAGCAGTCTATTACAGCTGTCTTTAGCTGGCAAATTCACACCTGTATGTAACAATTCGGACTTTAGAGAATAACCCCCATAATGTTTAGGATGACAACTATTGGCTTTCAGCAGCGCATTTGTAGAAGTCTGCTTCCTAAAAATCTTTGTGAAAACAGTTTCTGTGTATGTGTCCCCAATCAATGTCAAATCTAGAAGATTAACACTTTTAAATTTAAATCATTCTGACATAGTGTGAGAAAGATCCTGCCTCTTCCTTTCCTTGCCATATAAAGAGTACATCGTCTATACTGTATATAATGAACTGTTTGAACTGATTGCATTATACTGCATGTGTTTTAGCCGCTATCCCTGTATATTCATTATCTGTTGCAACCAAACCTTAAATGAAAATAAATGAAAAAGGAAAAAACTAGTGCAAATGCTTACATGGCAGCATGTAAGAATTAATTTTGGAACTTGTTCAGGAAATCCTGAATAATATTTAGTATTATTATTATAGAAATATTGGATCTTTACATAAAATATACATTTTTTACAGCTTGACAAAAACAATCCTTGCAATAATTTAGGTTTACCTTTGATTTGAAGTCTCAGGGGACTCCTGCACCTAAAATATATAGTGAAAAAAGTTTTTTTTATGTAAAAATGTTAAATAGTAACAATGTATTTAAAAATAGCACAGCTAGTCTGTGTATCATTTTATTTTATAAAGCAGTAGTTCTACAGTAACTTTTTCAGTTATGGTGGCCACACAGTACCAGGTCATAATAAAAGTTGTACAACAGGAATATATCAATCAACATCTTAAAGGAGAGATACAGTGCTGATATAACTGCACACACATATAAAACTCCATGGCGAACATAGCCGACGAGAGCCAAAGGCACCAAGGAGTGTGGTCGCACTTAATTTAGCTCAGAGTGGAGAAGTGCTGACAGGAGGCGGCTCGCAGGAATACTGGAGGAAAAGTACTCCGAATTTTCTTCAGCTTCTGAGGGGTGCAGAGGATGGGTAAGGTGCAGAGGGTGGGTGGAGTACAAGGGTTGGGAGGGCTGGTGTGCTGCAGCAGCTGAAGAAAAGGCACATTCGCTCCATGAGATGCACGGGTATTTTCCACCATCTTTTAAGGGAAAAAAGTGCATCTTATGGAATGAAAAATATAGTAATTCTCAATGACTTTTGTTCTAGTTGAGCTTCAGTATAGCAGACAAGATACTTGGACAACAACTATAAATACTAAAAAAATGTAGCATACATTAAAAGGACAGCTGTAAACCAACCCTGTATATGGCCTTGGTTAGAATGCACCTTAGATATAGTTTTTAGTTTTATGTCCAAATCTTATAAAAAGGAACTTTAGTAGGTTTAGAATCAGACAACCAAATTAAAGTGAAAAGGCATAAATGGATTGTTAAGCATGGAATTAATTTTTAGTATGTTGCAATAGTGGTATTCTAATACAGTTTGTGCAGTTTTTAAGTTATTTAAAGTAACCGTCCAGTCCTTTCCTCATCTAACTGCCACTGCTAAATATATGATTTTTACAATACAAAAGATTTACTTGATCAGCTAAACAGGGCTTTTTAATTTACAGAAAACTCCTTGCCAGAACCCCCTCTTCTCTCACCTACTTCCTTTTCAACTGATCAGCTTTGGAAACTCACGCTAATGACATGATCCAAGGACTTGAAATAAAAACAGGTGTACAGCGGCAGCTCTATGAATTCAATCTTTAGGGAGCTGCTAACAGCTAACTACTTGTTTTTGTTTTTTTTAATGGATAGAATTATTCATTAGCAAGAAATGGATAATTTAGTCATGATTACTAAAATAATTTACTCATGACTAATCCAAACACATATCTTGATCACCAACAAAAGTAGACTGTGAACTTTGCTGCTAGGGTAGCAGTGAAGAACTTATGGCACTCATGCCAGAGAGGGCACTCAGAGCCCTCTCTGTGGGCACGCGTGCTGTCGCCACCACTGCTATCCTCAATCCCGCCAGCGAGCAAGTGCTCCTTCAGTGTAGGCCGCACTCCTGACCTGACTGTTTTCGGGTCTGCGGTTTACACTGGAGCGCTTGCTAGCCGACAAGATAGCCACGGCAGAGCTCTTCTCCGATGTAGGTGCAATGACATCACTCATCAGTGCTTGCACTTCAGGAGAAGGCGCTGGTGTGTGATGTCCCTTTAAGGTTCGCCACCACTGTGCTAGGGTGTTATCATCTTCCCCAAGATCAACATAGAGATGGTTTGCCAAGACCAAAGTTATATTTAATAGTCTTACTGTTTTGTTTTTTTTTTAATTTTACCTGCTACCTTACTATGTTTTATTGTAAACTTTGACACTTGCAAACTATATATTCTATATTTTAAAAATACATTACAAGATATTTCAAGTAATAAACAGTTTTTACAGACAATGATGCACCAATATGTGTCTAGAAAATGAGAAATAAAAACTGCACTCACTCCAGGATGAACATCATTTTCTCTTTCTTGTAAAGTTACTAGAGCCATCCTAGCAGCATTGTTCTCTGCTCCTTTTTTCTTTTTGTCTTCACCCTCTCCAAGTTTTTCATCGTTTATGTAAACATAGCAAGTAAACCTAAGGAAAGCAACACAAACTTCAACTTAACTTCTTATGATTAGTGTGTGGATTGCCCTAAGCTGCTGTGAAAAGAAACTAGGTTATAGTCAGAATTTAGTTAAAAGAAGTATCACCACAATATCATCATAGTAATGATTTGTGGGATCAATTCTAACAAAATGTTGCTGCAACTTTAAGAAATTCTTACACAGTTAACTTTGTAATTGAGAATATAGCTTTTAATAAGGTTTCCATTCTCCTGTCAGAGGGATCCTTGAAAGAAGCTGCATGTGTAAGTGTAATAGTAGTACGCTTTGACAAGCGTGAAACAGGTGCGTCCATCTGAGGCCCACATCTCTGATTCTAAATTTTAAAAGGATAAAGAGAATCAAAATGCCTGGATAGCTGAAAACACTTTTTAGGAGATTGTCATTCATCAGTCGCTGTCTGTTTGAAGTGTTCGTGTGCAGGAAAAACAGTGTTAGATTTCTGTTTTCTATTAAAAACCTCTTTAGTAGGGTCCTCCTTAGAAGGAGTCTCCTCTATATGCAGCATGTCAATTGCTGCTCTTATAAGGTCTTTAATGGATTCCCTTTGACAATGGAAAGAGGCCTCTCCCTTTGAAGGGAAGTCTGAAAAAACCTCTCTGTTGTCTGACACCATATAAAGGTCTCCATCTAGCTAAGCATTATTGCCATTGGTTTTAATCGAATCAGGATCCTGAGTAAATCTAGTGGGGCTGCCCCAGCACTGTCCTCTCGAGACCTCCCAATGCCCTCCCAACTCCAGTCTGTTTAGCACAACTGCAGACTTACCCAGCTCAGTTCTCCTCAAGCACTACTGATCAGAAGGTAAGAGCAGGCTAAAGATTGGCTCTTTCTGTCAAATTTCCAGTCACCTCTTAACTCAGCTCCCAATTGGCAGTGCTAGAGACAGATAAGTCTGCAGAAGCATTCAGCAGAGTTCTGCTGGAGGGCCCCCTTGGAGTTAGGGGCTCTGGGCAATTGCCCAGCTTTTGCCCCAATGTTTTCTGCATTTGGTACCTTTATGCCCTGAGGTAGGATTTACATTTTTGAGGGGGTACAGGTCAAAACTGATCTAATGCTCATCTTATTATAGCCACATACCAATTTTTAGATAAAATAAAGATGCTTTAACTTCAATTTAAATTGCTTAGTAAAGAACATGCATACTATCGTCTCAGTCCTACTCATAAGACAAACAGATCAGTGGTAGTTACTGCAAGAATGGTGGGCTGGCAGCTCCCACATGGAGAATATGTAAACAGCTCTTCTTTCTCAACAATTTGCTTCTTTACATATCACCTGGAAAAAATGGATTCTTAGCAAGTTACCTAACCTTCACGGTGGTCATGAAATACCAGAAGACTTTACGGAACCTGAGATAGAGTTATGGGTGAAATACAGAGAAATGCTCTGAACCAGACAAACTATTGCTTGGCCTCATTTCACTGAATTCAAATGATGTTTTAAAGCTAATGTGGATCCATTGGTCACATGATGTGACAAAGTTTGCTCTTGCCTGATCAAATGAAGAGGCAATGGTACCACGGTTTTCTCAGTAGCTGGTAGGAGTTGATGGAAAATTGGGTGCAGCTAGATTCAAACTCAGACATCAAGTACTAAATTACTAGCCTTAAAAGAAAGTTTTCAACTGTGGTATTTCAATTTAGGTACTAAAACATTCAACACAAATATTAGACTTTTATATGTTTTGAAAGACATCCATAAAAATTACAAATGGTAACTGTCCTGGGAAAATAATGTAAATAAAATGTATTTATTTAATAATATTTACCTTGGATCATGAGAAGGACCTTTTATCTCCTTTTGATCAAATCTGAATTTCAATGTATTCTTAATACAATATGTAATAAGCTGGCCTTTAAAGTTCTGTTCCTCCATCTGTAAGCTGAAGAATAATGCAGTGCACACTAAAACAGAAAGCAGTTTTTATCATTATTATATGCACCTCTGCAATAATATATATTTAATTTTGTCTGCTATGCCATTTCTACAATACCATGTTTTGAGTATTGTGACTTTCTAACTAGTTAATCTATCATTTATATGTTTTAAAAAGTATAATTTATATTCATACCTGTTTATGACTGACACTCTCCCATCTGTAGATATTACACACTACCAACAGTATATATTTATAAATCATATTTTCACTTGATTTCATGGGTTTAGCATATCCCTGTTTTAGTCTCCAGCACAAAACACAATGCTAGCATATTCATTCTGATCTATGAACATCTACCCTTCACAATGACACACACATATGCTGATCTGATTTAATTTTTTTACATGAGAAACTTACTGGTTAAACCTTTTTTCTGATCAATGATTACGGTATGCACCAAATCAGAAACAGAATAGATTCCTAATGCAGGTCTCATAAAACCTCCACACCATCTTGCCATCTTTAATAATCAAGGGAGGAGATTTCAATCTGACATATTGCAGCATGCTAAACAGACAAAGTGCTAATCTCTGTGATGGCAATGAAATCTAAGGATTACGCTTCTGACAAAAAACAGTGTTTTGTTTTATTAGATACTCAACAGACTCTTAATCCTAAAGCACTGGATTTTACCTACTACTCAACAGCCCATAGTTCTCACTGCCATACTGATTACTTCATTGTCTATCCCCAATGTACTAACGCAGCCATGGTCAGCTTAATGTAGTACCGATTAATAAATGGGTTAAATAACCCATGTGTGTATTCTACTTTTTCTTGTTTCTGCATTCATTGTAATACAGTCAGGCATCTGAGAACCTGCACCTGTGTTTAAGATCTTCAATCTGTTAGCGTAGCTTTTTAAATTTGTCAGATAAAATATACCCCGTTCCATGCTCTCCATATTGTAGCTGCAGCAGCAGTCAGGTAGCATCCTTATAGAGGTACTATGAATGTGTATTATATTCATAAATGCATTATGGGATAATGCTATTTGGTTATCGAAATGTATATTAGCGATCATGAATTATTAGACACTTGGACAGCTCAACATTTGAGGATTTTTTGACAACTTATTGTCATATGAAATTTCCATCACCTCACAACTGTGTTTGAATTACTTTCACAACATATAGGTAAATATAATTAATGAACACTAGATGGCACTATTGATTAAAGGAGGGGTATAAAGGAGGGGGATTTCACAGAAGCAACTATACAGTGGCCTGTGACTTTAGATAATTTCATGCTCAGAATGAACCATACAATTATTCCTGCCAAGGCTCCCAATGGCACCCAAAAGAAAATCTGACCTTGAATCATCTCTGGGGTTAAGGTTTAAATATCTGAATATACTAAAATTCACAAATACATATCTTATCTGGAAGGCACAGAATGCTTCCATAAGAGGTAACAAAATTAGCAATGGCACAGCCTATAAAAAAAGATGGTAAACTTGGCTTAGCCCAAACTACAAAAAAACCCCAAACTATTGCTTTTCTCCAATAAACAGTTGGCACTACTCATGTAGCTTTTTCCTAGCATTTTACAAATCATAATTACCAATCAAAATGCCAGATGGTAAAGCATGAATGATCACTCCCCAAACTAAATTAAATTTTTAAGTTTAACATGCAAACTTACTCTAAAAGATTAAGGACCTTACTGGCTGAAGGCCGAATAGACGCGTATATAGTAGCTCTGATTTCACATTTGAAATGGCACTTTCCCATGTGTGCTTATTCAGCAAACTCTGCGATGTGGCTATTCAGCAACTGATGGAGTCTGTTGATGGAGCAAATTCAAGTAGGTGTACTGCAACAGAATTTGCCACATCAGTGTGGCGAATTGGGGGATTAATGGCAGGGCTCCAGTGTGGCATAAGGAGACCAAAATCACCAAGGGACAAGGTGACAGAAATAGATGTGTTTTTCACTTATATACAGTTAGGGATAAGGTGAGGACGAAGTCACTGCACTTCACTGGAAAAATTCACATCAATTTGCATCCTACTTGTATTTGACTGATTATGCCATACTACGCACCCAACAGCGTTCGTAACTGTCCTCTTCTTTAACAAGTCTATTGGGTTCTTCATGACTAAGGAAAAGTGACTTTGTGACAATTTTGGTGACGTGACTTCAATTGTTGTGAGGTAAATTTGACAGGTGAATTTTGGACTTTAGCCAATAAGGCCCTAATTTAGTTGCCCTTTAAGCTCATGCTTATATTTGATGTCCGCGAAACATTCAAGGAGGGTAAACCCACCTAAGGAGGACATCCCTGTATTCCAAACAAAAAAATGCCATCTCCCTAAATGACTCCAGGTCTGAAAACCCAACTCATATCAATTCATCCATTGTATAGCAAAGTCATTTGTGTAAATTCAAGTGTAGTATATTGTCCACAGAAAATAGATGCAAAGTGGCACATAAAAATGTTACCATAATATTGATAACTGTGAGAAAAATTAGGCATATTGCAAAAGATGATAATTATTACTGGATTTGTAAAGTTGGCAAAGTGATTAACTGAAGCAAAATCAAACATCTATAGGACAATTCACACTTTGGCATACATGCCCCTAAATACTTTTTATCAGACATTTTCAATATACAGTAAGGGAAAAAAATAATGACTACACAAGCTTCCCAAACATTAACATTTGAATCTATGTCAGAAAATACAGATAGTGAAATCTTACCAGTATTGATCAGACTGGCTGAAAAGGCCAAAATTTCTAGGGCTGCAAGGGTAAATATCTAAAAAGAAATAGAAAAAGGATTTAATAGACCATTCATAAAATTGTCAGGGGAACTGAAGCCTGAGAAAAATTAGGTGGCTCATTCATTAAAGGAACACTCCAGCCAAAATTGAAAAAAAAACCACATTTGCTAATTTATGTTAATTACTAACTTTTAGTAAATATGTTTTTTTTTTTTCAATTTTGGCCTAAAATTTCACTTTCTTACCTGTAAAGAAGTGCTGTCCAGCACTTCCTTGTTGCAGACTCCATCTTCTTTCTCTGCCGGTGACTCTACGGCGTCCGGTTCAGACAGTCCATCTGAGGTACACTTTCCTCAGCAGCTGCTCTGCCTTTGAAGCCCCGCATCGGCATTTCCTGATTGTCACATAGGAGAGCATGCACGTCATCAAGGGAGGACGCACTGATGACTTCACACTCTCCCATATAACTATTAGGAAATGGCAATACGGGGCTTCACAGGGAGTGCGGCTGCAGAGGAAAGTGCACCTCAGAGGGACTGCCTGAACGGATGCCATAGAGTCGCCGGCAGCGAAAGAAGATGGAGTCTGCAACAAGGAAGTGCTGGACAGCACTTCTTTACATGCAAGAAAGTGAACTTTTTGAAATTGAAAAACAAAACGCATTTACTAAAAGTTAGTAATTAGCATAAATTAGCAAATGTGTTTTTTTCAATTTTGGCTGGAATGTTCCTTTAAAGCCCGAATTCAACTATTGAAGTATATTTGTGTCACTTTTTGCTTCTTAATAAATGGAAGTTAACCCCTAAATGCAGGTGGACGTTCTTCAGTTTGAATTGAAGATAAACCACTGATTATTTTTAATTTATTTGACAATAAAATCTGATTTAATTGATAGATCCCAAGTTTTTATATAGGTTATTTTGCCTCAGTCCCTAACAAGTCCACATCTAATGGAGGCAAGGCACACTGAGCATGTGCAGTGCCGTTAATATAGAAAGATATGAAGGCAAGGGTAGAGCTGGCACCTTCCTAGGCATGGATCACTTTGGGCTTTGGTTTCTTTTAACTCTCTCAGCATGAAACAGTGGACCATTTCATATGAAAATAATGATCCATATTACTTCTTTTCAGCAATGGTGAAAACATTGTGTAAACATTGGGGTTAAACACCCATAGCTTTGGGCCTGGCTATCAGTGTAAGTGGTTATAAAAATTTAAATAAGTGATCCAGAACTATTAACCCTTTAAGATAAATTTGACTGTAAGCTCTATGGGGCAGGGACCTCCAATCTCTTGTGTCAACCACAACCTAGCATTTAAAGTGAAGTATCCTTGTGATATTTTACTTGTATTGTTTAATGCACTTTTCCCATGTCTGTATTATATTTGTATTGCTGAATTGTATAGCGCTGCATAAATTGTGGCACTTTATAAATAAAATTATACATACATATATACAAATAATTACTTACAGTAATACTGAAAATACCAAAACTCAGTGTACTAGTGTGAAAGATATAATTTGATGAAATTATGTTTTAAACTCAGGTCTGGCTTGTAAGGCCATCTGGTAGCATTACATAAAGAGGGCATTTTTACTTGAGTCTATCTACTCTTGAAGGGGGTTATTCACTAAGGTGCGAATTCGACTGTCGAATTCACAAACAGCGGATTCCCATTGTAAATCCGCGACAATTTCCCCATTGTAAAGTTGCAACAATTTTTTAAATGATAAGATTGTGACAATTTTCCCATAATAAAGTCGCGACTGAGACAATATTTTCATTATAAAGACGCAACTGCGACAGTAGCAGCCTATTGCGACTGTCTTTATCTGGCGAATTTGCATCTATAAACAATTCGGACTTTAGTGAATAAGCCCCATTTGTTTTAACTGTGAATGGTGAGTGGCTTTATAGCTGGGGAGTTAGTAGAGTTAAAGGAGCATTAATAGCACTGATATAACTGCACACATATATTATAAAACTCCTTTATACTAAGCCAATTGCTTACACAAATAGTTAAAAAAAATGTAGGGAAGAAATAATACTTGTAGTTTGCTTCCCTTAATTAGTTTTCCCGAGAGCTGGTATTTTCCTCCACCCGCTCCCCCTCTTCTTTCTGTTCTGCAAGAAAAAGCTGCCCGACTGCTATTGGTTAAGCAGTGTGCTGCTTTTGGCTGCATAAATTAATCTTGGAATGCAGGAGATTACAAAGGGAAAGCTGACTTGTGGACATGTGCCAAGTAGTAAATAGGGCAAAAATATCCAGGGGAGGGTACCTTTACATGGAAAACTGGCCAGTACAAATCACACACACATTTCCTGGTGTGGGAGTTTATCATTGCTCCCTCCTCAATCATTCTGTATCACATGAAACAACTACTGGGGAGAAACACTTCTCACTAAGGTATAGTTCTGCATATTAAAATCTTTTTATCACTGCTGTGATTTGTGTGTCCTTCCATCCACCCAGTTGTGATTGATGGTTCTTCTAAAAAGAAATGCGCACAGATATGTGTATGTCATTGTGTTTCTACATTATAAACCAATGCATGATTTTGCCTATATTGTATATGGACTAATGCTGCTTATCTAATGTTACCTTAATTGATCTCAGTTACATTTCATTTAGTTTTATTTATTTATCTCAATACTAATCTAGATATAGATATAAATCGATTTTTTTCATATTGCATACATAAATGTTGATTTATGAATGATGACACCTGGTCTTATAGCCATTTATGAGCATGAAGGTTTTGCCTTACATATATATATTTGGTTGAACCACTCAGTATGCATTCACCAGCCTCTTTTAACCATACATTTAAGTATTTATTTTGCTGCATGGTATATATATATATATATATATATATATATATATATATATATATATATATATATACATAAAAAAATCCATTTATATGTTACAAGTGATTGTAGCCAGTGTGTGGATCTATGGTGAGTGCCGCATCAAGACAGGGGGCGGAGCCCGGTTTTCCTCCTTTACATATTACACATGTGCTGAGACTACCAGTTTAATGGCCGCGGCCATACAAGACAACCTTGGATTCACACACTTGCTCTGATTGCACAGAAACTGAGGGGCTGGTTTATACACATTTCAGTCGCTGATTGGTTCCTAAATGCACCTGACCGTTTGATTATTTTAGTCCAGCCCATTTGACATCGAGTGATTGTAATTAGCGTGGCATGACCCCGAAGGATGTATTGTGGCAAGTAAATATAACTACCTCAAATATGAACCAGTGGGCCAAGTTTTTGACTACCGAAGTTACAGGGCTGAACAGAACAACAGGTGGCAAAACCAGAAGTGCTCTAATAAACGGCAAGTATTTAAGAATAGTTTTTAACTATGTTTGATGCCATGAATAAGCATCTGGGTGCGAAACGCGTAGGCTTTATGTTATGAGTATATTGATTTTAATATTTTGACCATGGGGTCACAATAAAGATTTACAGAAATCGATTTTACACACTGGAGTGCTGGAGAGTCTTTTTGTTTTCCACGCTGACAAACGGATACGTCTTTTCTTCTCCTGGCACCCGAGATACAAAATGGTAAGGGATTGACAGCAGCCTTTTTCTGTTTTTGTGCATAGTTCTGCATATGTAAAGATTTAGGGTGTTATTCACTAAAGTCCGAATTGTTGTGTATAGGTATAGGTGTGAATTCGCCAACTAAAGACAGTCCCAATTAGGGGTGTGCGATATATATCGTTCTCGATACTATCGCACACAGTGATTAACCGATATTGCAAAACTGCAACATCGGGTAATCGTG